>JASAMZ010008775.1:0-157089 GCA_030248115.1 Linhomoeus sp. GSCO2_2 | reverse complement strand
AAGCCGCCGCCGACGTCCGCCTGACCGTCCGACGGTTGGTGGGCTGCGTCGGCATTTGTTTTAGTGATATTCTATCATGGGTTTGTTGGCCGACTATTATCTTTGTGGATTGGCAGATCTGATGGTGAGAGCGAGCCTGAGGAATTTGGAGCTGAAGAACGACACAAGAAGAAGGGCAGCGACACTCGTTGCGCTTCTCCTTCCTGGGACAAACGGAGGACACGCTACTCTTCGTGCCCCAGTCGAGTCTCTTCCTCTTCGAGCCGCCATCCTTCTCCCTCTCCGTCGCAGGTGCGCGAACGCCAGTCTCTCGAAAGAAATTAGCAACGAAGTGTGTGACAATGGGCGGGTTTCTTTGTGCGTTTTTGGTGACTGTCTGTCTGACTGTGCGCACCATAAGTCGATCCATTTCCTCAGGGAAGTGCCACGTGGACGCGATCGCCTTCGCTGGTCGTGTGGGTCTATTCGTGGAAGGCCAACTGCGCCCGGCCGTCGCCGAGGTCGCTGTCGCCGCCTTCCGTCTGGTCGGCGCCGTTGAAGAAGCCGTCTCTTCCACCCTCACCAACTCCTCCGGAGGATTCCGGTATTCTCTACTATTCCATGTATGGATAGACCAAGCTAGGTCTGCTGTGAAACGTGCGCCTAATTACCGCAGAATCGGTCCGCTCCACTCTGTGGAAGGCTTGGAGTTTCGGCTGGCCAAGGAGGGCTTCGTGTTCACGCCGATTGAGGGAGAGAAGACCCAGTTCCGAGCCTGCAAACTCTCGCAACTCAATATTCTGGTAGACCTACCATAATATTGCTACCTAGAGGAGGTAACTAGCTGGCGACCCCAGAGTTGTTGTTGTTGAGGCGGTAGGCGAGAGCGGCGAGGTGCTTCCCTCGGTGTTGGTCTCCCTCAGCGGCGGCTCCTACCGTACCAACAACCTCACAGCCGACGACGGCAGCATACTCTTCGTTGGATTGGTGGGTGTAGAGAAGTTTGCGCCCTTTGTCGACTGCTGTCGCTCTATGCACTTTGTCCTGTGTGCTTTCAGAGTCCGGACGAGTACTTCATTCGGCCCGTTCTCAAGGAGTACCAGTTCGAGCCGGCCACCAAGACGGTCCGCATCGAAGAAGGCGCCTCCGAACAGCTGACTCTCGTTGGAAAGCGCGTCGCCTTCAGGTCAACTACTCTGACTCTCATTGAAAGACCATTTGTTGTGGGTTGTGGAGGCGAGGTTCAGAGTCACATTTGGAGCCATTGTCTGGTAACTTGTAGTTGTTTGTATGTGTAAATTTACGGGCGAGTATCGTGGACAGGCGTTGTAAGCCACGCTCGGTTGCAGTTGTTGGGGTCGCGTTCGGCAGCTGGGCGGCGGCGGCTCTTCCGCAGAGCTGCAGGGTCTGACGGTGGAGGCGCTGTCGGAGGAGTGCGACCAGCTTCACGAGGAGGCGCAGACGGACGATTCAGGGCGCTTCCGCCTGCGCGGACTCAAGCCCCACTGCCTCTACCGACTGAGCCTGGGCGGTGGCGGCGCTTCCTCGCCGTCCACCTTCCCCGCCCACTACGACGTCACGGTGGGCGACCCATAAACAATGAGTTGGTAAGGGTCTTCCCTATTGTCTAATGCATTTTTGCGTTCGCTTAGGTGTCCTCTGCGGACGTGACCGGGAAGGACTTCCACCTGCTGCCGGTCCAGGATACTGTAGAGCTAATGGGGCGCGCCCGGGTGGCCGATCGGCAGCAGCTGTCGTCGCTTCGCGTTCTCGTCTACAAGGAGTCCGACCCCGAGGTCGTCGTCCACTCGGCGCCTCTACAGAGGTCGCAGCTCTTCTTCGTCGACGACATCCCCCGCGATGGACAGGTGATGATTCTGCGCATAGCCACTTGCATTTGTAAATGATCCCTCTACAGCTGTCGATTGCAGACGTACGTAGCTCTGCTGAAGAGCAGTCAGGCCTCCAGTCAGTTCGTCGACTTCAAGGAGCCGCGCGTCACATTCGTGGCAGATCAGCCCTCCAAACTAATCGAATTCGAGTTCGCCCCTAAGGTTGGTGTCGTCTACCGTCTATGTTGACTATACACACGTACTTCAGTTGATATATGACTGTGTTGCAGCGCAAGCGTCTCGAGGCAGAGATCTCCAGAAGTGGCTACATCGTGCTGCCTCTCGTGGTGCTGCTCACCCTTCTAGCCTACAACCACCAAACGGTGAGAAAGTGACGTATTTTGCAACTAACAGCATCGACAAGTGCCTAGTCGATATTTGTGCCAACTTTTCCCCTTCGCATGCGCTAGTTGCTTGCTGTCATAAGCTGAGTGAACGAGTTATTCCAATGAATGCGGAATGAGCTCAGCTCATCTGCTGCAGGTTCTTCCCTGGCTGGAGGGGGCGGTGCAGTTGCTGCGCGACAGATTGAGCGGCGTCCGGGCGGCTTCCCCCTCTTCTGACGACGACGACAACGGCTGGTCTCTGGCGCACTCTTCGGCGGCGCGGAAAAGGCCGCGCTCGAAGAAGACATGATGACTCACTGCTCACTCTCTGACAGTCAGACGCGTCATTGGCTGCCAGAGACACT
The DNA here is from genome assembly GCA_030248115.1 of Linhomoeus sp. GSCO2_2. NCBI lineage: Eukaryota > Metazoa > Nematoda > Chromadorea > Monhysterida > Linhomoeidae > Linhomoeus > Linhomoeus sp. GSCO2_2. Next base: position 154,527 of record JASAMZ010008775.1, on the reverse strand, counting down.
ATAGTTCTGTATAGAAGCAACTGCTGCGTTTGGCCGCCCTACGACGATTCTGGCCGCTCAGCGGTGGCAGCTGAGTGGACCCACTCACTCGGCGCGTGATCGTTGATTTCGCCCGCGGCGGCAGTCGTCTTCTGTTAGTTGGAGAGTTGGTTAGAGCTGTGAGGTTAGATAGTTCTCACGCCGTATAGGTTCTACCGTTGAACCGTGAACGTGTATTTGCGCGCCGTGTGTTTACCGTTCGCTCCCTCGCCCTCTGTGTATGCTCACCGACATTCCGCTGCGCGCCGCGCCGTGTGACAACATCAGAAGTAAAGAGGCTACGCCACCCGTCGGGACTGCCGCGGTCGACCCACCAGTTGGCTGGCAGTTCTTCTCGCGAAGGCGTTGTTCCCTTCCTATGTACGTACATGCGTCGACGACGACGGTTACTTGCGCATCGATTTTTCTGACTCGCCCTTTTCTGCATCCAATAAATTCCAGCGCTTCCCTTTCTCTTCCGCCGACGCTCCGTTGCCGCCGTTCCTTCCTACGCGTATCAGTCCCATGTGACCACCTTTGAGGGTGCTTATAGTGGCTGCTGGATGGCCTTTGGATGCCGCCTGACTGACCGGAAGAAGATAAGCCCCAAGTCAAGAAGCTGAGAAGCGCCTGGAAGTGACTAGATTGCCGACCGGTCGCCAGCGTGGCTGTTCCAATGTCGTCGTCGGCGTCCGTGAGTCCTCTGGCGCCGTCGGCCAGCCCAATGGAGTCGAGTCCGAGTCGGCAGGTGACGGTGGTCGACGTCTACGACCTCGCCTCGGCCATCGGCAAGGAGTTCGAGCGCCTTATAGAACTGCACGGCGTCGACTGCGTCCGTCTGCTCATGCCCAAGGTGGGCTAACTTTTGGCAGTTGCAGGAACCTATTCCTACCGCACTTTGTCGTAAGTAAGCAGAACGATACGCTTACGATCTTCTTGCGCCTGAAAAAGGCACGATTCGCTTTCCAAGAGCACTGGCGTCAGAGATACCGTAATAACTCCTCTTTGCGTTTACGCAATGTTGCTGTGAATCTCAGGTGATCTCGGCGCTGGAGACGCTGGAGTCCCTGGCCAGCGTCAGTGATCGAGAGAACGAGCAGGTGGTGTCGCTGACGCAGACGGTGCAGCGCCTGGAGGCCGAGAAGCTCCAGAAGCTGGAGAGGAGGGAGAAGTTCGACGAGGTTCGCCCCCGATGTTGACGCTTTCAGTGTTTTGGTCTAATCGCTGATCTTGGCACGGTTAGTAGGACGGAAGCGTTTCAGGAGCTGGAACAAATCGAGGAGAATTACCGTAAGGAGATCGCCCAGCTCTGGACCATTGTCCACAGGCTGCAGAACGAGAACAAGGAACTGCTCTCCAATCAGAAGGTCGACAGCCCCACCAAGGGTAGGCTCGTCTGGGATTACGGTACATGAGAAGTGGGCGTGCTGAAGACTGGTCGTCTGTCGTTGTCACTTCAGCGAACAGTGAGGAGCTAAGCGTGCTGGTCAGTCTGAAGGAGACGGCCGAGACTCAGAAGGATCAGATCAAGCTGCTTCAGCTGGAGGGGCGGCAGCGAGACGAGGAGATAGACAAGGTTGCGGTTTCTGTAAAGCTGAGAGCGTCCAGTCTAGTACATAATTCATCTTTCTCGGTCGTGCTTTGCAGTTGAAAGGCCAGGTGGACCGTCTTCGTCGTCAGAACAAGGAGCTGCAGCGCAAGTACACGGCCATCCAGAAGCAGGGCCGTCTGCTGGTGGAGGAGAAGTCGGAGCTGCTCACCCAGCTGCAGGATGAGGAGCGGCGCTCCATACAGCTCAAGCACGCCCTGGGAGAGACGCAGAGGGCCAAGAGGGACCTGGAGGAGGACAGCCAGGTGGTGCTGCATTACCCATAGTGCCTGCCTAGCATACACTAGTATTATATACGGGACAGGATTGTTCTTTGCCGCTCAGGGCCCGCTGTTCACGCTAGAGGAGCTGAACGAGGTGCTGCAGCAGAAGAACAGGCTGAAGGCGCGCGTCCTGGAGCTGGAGGAGGAGCTGGAGCAGCTGAAGCCCCCTGCGCCCTCCGCCTCATCGTCTTCGGCCCATTTGGAGGATAGGTCTGTCGCTACAAGACACCCACAGAGTCGCTATGCAAGCGTATGCCTGGGCCCACTAGACAACCTGCCAACCGATTCCAGAGCGGACGACGAGGTGCTTGTCTACGGACCTATAAACCGAGAGCCGGAAGAGAAGCTGTTCCCTTGGAAGCCCAAGCAGAGGGGATCCAAGATTCGCTCTTTGTGAGTGCCATCGTTGTGCGAGTTTATGGTGGCCTCTGCATGGGCAGCATCGCGCGAAGACTCCTCCCCCTCGCTTTCGGTGTAGTAACGCGTGGGTCGGTGAACTGAAGTGGTGCCTTTCAGTTATACTGGCCAGCTAGAGTACAAAGCAGTATAGAAGTAGACGTGGTGGCAACAGGGCGCTTTTGTGCAGCTTCACGTCACGGTGGCGCTACGTCACTTCTGGTGGAGGACCAGAAGAGGGACCGGAGCAGCCGGGTACTTGCTCCAGTGCTGACGGACGAGCCGCCCGGCCAGGTACGGCAGTTACGGTATTCGTCGTTTGAGACGCCCGTTCAGTTTGTTCCCTTCTCTGCATGTAAAGCGGCGTTCTCTGGTGGTGTGTTGCGTGTCACTGTTACATAGTTAGGCCTGTATCTCCCATGTCGCATGTGTTTCTCCTGCATGGCTCTTCTTTCCGTCTATCGATGCAGCGCAAACGCGCGAAGCCAGCGGTAGCGCAGCGGCTGAAGACTTCCTGGAACACTTGCTGCTCGCCGACGTCGAGGGTGCACCGGAGGAGACGCAGTTGCGCTTGCGCAGTGAGCCCCGCGCCAGCATCGGTGCCACCCTGGGCCTCTCCTGGAATTGGCTTGATCCGTCGCTCCCTTAGCACGGCAACGGTGAGAGACTTCTCACCCTCTTTAGCGCCCGTCAGTGTGACGCAGGGGTGGCGGCTGGCTTTCGACATCGACGCGGGAAAGTTGACTGCTAAACTTATGTCACTTCTGACGGCTTCTTGTCTGTCGCGTGACTGCCGTCCGTCTGCAGCGCCTCTGCTTCACGCTTGCTTGGGGTCTATTGTGTCCGTGTGTGTAGTCATCTTCAATAACGTGGATCGCACGATTCCGCCTCCTCGTTCAGCTTCCAGTTCTTCAAGGATGCGGGTGCCGTTTGAGTCCACTTGGCATTCACTAGAAGAAGAAACGCCAGCAACAAATCAGTCGCTTCGTCTGGAGAGGCCGGCGGCTGAGCGGTCGAGTGGTTCAAGCGACGTCGACTCTGCTGTCGAGGCAGTGGAGAGTGACGAGTGATTACGATACCGACGCTGTCGACCGCTGACTAGGTGACACGGGCCTTCCAGACCTAGTCTTTCGTCTCGTCATTGTGATGCAACAATGTATGTACACTGCCTGCAACGGTCCGCGACAACAATTTGTCGAAGAATTATGCGACCGTTGCTGCCCGAGTTGTCAATCGTCGCCTTGCGCTGCACTAATCAAAGTTTGCCGATAACAAGTCGTGCCTCTGACGGATTGACCACCGTGGTGAAGTGCATAAATTGGGTCAAGGATCCTTGCTTCGATCGAATTCAGATACAGACGAATGGTTGGCAGATTAACCTCTCAAAGGATTAGTGTACACTTATCCTACCAATAATTGTACAGAGTGAGACCGAAAGATTTATTGTGAGTGCGTATTACACAAGGCAAACGGTTTATGTGTAACCCGAGCTAAGGGTTCTGAAAGGTCTTCGTCTTGTGCCTTGCGTATGTATATTGATCCGGCGGCCGACATTTGTGGAATTCTGTAGAGTGAAGTATCTAAGGAAGAAGCTGGGATACTCTATTCTATCCAGTCTTTTGATTCGTTTCGTTTTGATTTGCTGTAACCGAGAAGTAAGACCAAGAGAAGAGAAGAAAGAATGGACGCCGCGTGTCCGCTGGCTGACATCAGGGTGTGTATTCCGGTCGCGATCGTCTCAACCGTTCTGGCAGTGGCCCTCCTCTTCTTCCCTTCGCTGCCGTTCTTCCGGAAGCTGCTGGAGGAACACTGCAGGTCCCTACATTCGTACATACATGGACCTCGAGACTTCGTCGCTTCTCCAAAAATCAGCGCTTGTCTTCAGAGAGCTCGAGACTTACTGCGAGTTGCTGGTGGAGACGTTGGCCCAGGAACGAGCGTGTCAAGCCCTCAAGATTGTGGCAGAAGAGTCGAACCGCGTCCCGAGCACAGTTGAAATGCAGGTAGCGACTCTTCATCGAAAGCCTTGCGCTGCGGTCGGCGCATCTTCATTTCGGCAGTGAACTGCTTTGCAGATGTACGAGCGCTTCTGCCTGAGCGATCCAGCGGACACGGTCGAAGAGCTGGACGAGGAGCTGACGTGGCGCCGTCTGCTCAGTCTGCACGAAAGGGAGGCGCTGCCCTTCCTCAACGACACGGCCTTCAACGATCAGCTGTACAGAGTGTTCGACGAGAACGGCGCCGGCGATCTGGACGGCGGCGAGGTCGACTCGCTCCAACTCGACTCGGAGCGCGACGTGGAGCTCAGCTTCGACGGTCTCGACAAGGTGCCGTCCCTATTGAAGAAGCAGCCGCCCAAGAACGTCGTCAAGGCCAACGCCGCCGTCTGTCCCACGCTCGTCGCCAAAGAAGTCGACTCCGAGCCGTCGTCCCCGGAGTGGAAGAGCGGCGCTCCCAAAGTCCAGTGGGCCACCGGAAGCGAGCGGACGCGACAGCAAGGACAGGAGCAGGCGTCGTCGTCGCCGCCGCCTTCGGCCTCGGGCAGAAGCCTCGACGAGAGCAAGACAATGGCCAGCTCGCCTTCCGATGACGACGACGACGGCTGCCTGCCGGTCGAGCCGACAAGCTACAACGACAGCGACAGCGACGAGGAAGACACCAACGACACGCAGCCGTCGTCGGCGTCGTCTCCCTACAGCTCCGAATGACGTCGCTCAAACGAGACGAAGACAGTGATCATTCCCAGCTACACTCAGTTTCTCGCCTTTACTGCTGGCAGTAGATGCTGCCACTTCGTTGCTGCGTAACACGTCAGAAACACGGCGACGCCAGTGAGACAATGTGAAACGGACACGGCGGTGTACAGACTGATTGAAAGATTGGTTGAATCGAAGATTGACCAATCAGCTATTAGCTGTTACCGCCACAGTCGGGTCTCAAACAGAATATTTGAAACGGATACGGCACCATATGTAGAACAGAAGGCATCTAGATACGTGTCCCACATAGGTGAAGAGCGCAGTCCATCGAGAGAACCATTACACACGCTTGTAGCCGACCATCTTTCCATTACCGATTGACTACTGGTAGTACTTCTTATAGGTGACATAGAGACAGAGGTAGATAGACGTGACATATAGGATGCTTCCACTTCGTTGTTGAGATGTGACACGTCAAGAACATTGCGACACCAGTGAGACCATGCAATGCGCCGGTTTTCGCTTTGTACTGACGTCATCCTTTGCCGCTGTCGTTCCGATGTACAGCATCGCTTCGCCTACTCAAGTGGCAACGGTCGACTTCCTCAAGTCGCAGATCTGCACGAAACTTTACTTCTCGGGAATTACTATTCACGCGCTACTCAACGACCAACGGAAGAAGGAATACCGACGCACGGAAGGACCAAACAAACTAAACTGCGCGCGATGTCGAACTCTGGTGGACCCTACATATGTACTTCCGACGACGCAGAACAACCACGAAACAGTTCTAAACACTCAGCACCTGAATCTCAACAGTTTCAACGAAATGAAAGCAAGAAGAGTAGCACCGCCATAGAGTGGACGCCTACCTACCAACCAACTCACAGGACACCGAGATGCCAAATGACACGTCACCAGCCATTGCGCCAATTTGCCGCCCCGCTGCACTTCCATCGTTTGTGTCACTTCTGCTGGCTGTCCAGAAGCAGATTCTGAAGCATGTCGGCGTGCTCGGGAAGTCCCTGGCAGAGTCGGGAAGTGACACTGTTGAACAGGAAGTCGGCCACAACAGAGTGACTCGACGAGTGCAGGCGACGCATCTCTGGAAGTGAGTAGAGTTCGAGACAACTGGGACTCAATTGTGGCACCCATACTCACTCCACAGCTGAGCACCAGCGCTGGCGCGTCTTGTGACAATTTGAGAGGACCGCGCAATGCATTACGTACGTATGTAAGTAACACTACCTATTATGTTGATCAACTGCTCAGTCTCCCTCCCTTATGCACTACCTCTCCAGGGCTCGATCCATTTGTGGGCGTGTCTGCGCAGAGTGCTGGAGGGCGGGAAGAGAATGCAGCGCCTTCCCTCCATTCGCTCCAAATCCGACGGCGTCGACACAACCGTTCCACCCACCGCCCGAATCAGACGCGACACGTCGCCTGCCATCCGTTTTGTGGGTATTGAGGATTGGGAGGCCCATTGTAGCTGTAGAAAGAGAAAGGGAGCGCACCGACGGTGACTTGCTCGTTGAATCTGGGCATGACGTAGAAGGAGAGGTCGGCCATCAGACGACACATCTGCCCCACCTTCGCCTCTTCCACAACCCTTCCCGTCGTCCCGTCCCCTTCCACCAAGTAGTCACGCTGAACAACGACGCCGCCACTCGTCTGCTCATTCAGTAGAACCAGAGTTGCAACTACGGTAAACTTCCGTGGCTGTGCTTAGTATTATCAATGTGGGCGCCTCACAAGAGCACGGATAGTTCCACTGCAGTACTGCGCCACAAGCTGCATCGTCCAGTGGCGACGCAGTCGATATTCGAATCCTCACTCGCAACCGCGCTACTCTCTCTCTCTTCGGAGTTCGGAAGAAAGAGGCAAGTGTACCCTGTAGTGGAGGAACGTACCCAGTCGAGAAGTGTTCCAGAGCGCACGGAGTCGCAGAGCCAGCGGTAGGCGACGACGGGCTTGTGCATGGCCACGGCACACATGTAGTTGAAGGTGCGACGAGACACCAGCTTCTCCTCTGAAGCAGGCATACATGAACCTGGAATACGTCGCAAGGTGCAAAGCAAGGAAGTCACTACACTATCGTCCGAAAACCGCACTTCCTTTTGCAGGCGTTTGTGCACGAACGTCTGCCCATGAAGCTAAATTGCCGATACATATTGTCTCACATCGGCAGTTAACGTATGCTGTTGGAGTTACAAAAAACGCCCCCTACCGTTGGCGAAGACGACGACGACCTCGGCGGCGCTCCAGATGTCTTCCGTTCTCTCAACGGCGAATAACTCGAAGAACGTTGTCGCCATCGCCTGCAAACGACACACTCTCACTAACCATAAACTCAACCCAAGGTTGTCCGCATGTACGTCTAGCTCTCAAATAGCCGTTCACTGGCTGCATCCCATTGCAGTCAATGTGCCAGTTGAATCATCTTCTCCTTGGCGCGTGCGTCATCCCAGTTCACTCCAGCATGCGTGCCATTACACGTACATACACCAGCTACCGTGGTAGGAAAAGGACGGAGCGATATGTACCCTCTCGCTCGACTCCTTCAGTCCCGTGGTCAAAACGGCCAACTTGGGCGCCGTCAGCTCAACCGCCGCGAATGGGTCTACATTGGAGTTGTTGTGCTGCTGGACGGCGGTAGCTTCCTCTTCTCCTCCGTCGACTTCTCCAACTCCTTCTTCCTCTATGGCCACCGACTCTGCCTGCGCCTTCTGTGGCGTCTCAGGCACCACATCTTCCACTGAATGTAAAGGATACTGTGGTTCGCTTTCAACCTCGCACACACCTCTTCCAACAGGACTGACAGCTGTCGGCGACGGCTTGGTCGCTGCTTTCGCTTCGGACGCCGACCACCGAGGACGCGGCCGCGACTGCAGGCGCACTATCGGAGGCCTCAACTAGCAGGGTGTCAGCCACGGCGTCCTCTAAACAACGAATCAATCATTGTCTCTTCGCGCGCGCATCATCCTCCAATGCAGCGCAAGTGGTACCTTTGTCCATCTTCGCGAGCGCAACGTCGGGTGACAGCAGGAGCTTCTCTTCGTTCTCTTTGTCCGCTTTGGTTGGTGTCGTCAGTCCGAGATGCCTGTCCGCTATCGGCTCAGACACAAGCGACCCTCCGCCCGCCGACTGTTGCGCCGCCTCCAGACAGACTGCAGAAGGGACCACAGAGCCGAAAACGTAGCCATTCATGAAGCCGACTCTACATCAAGCAAAGTGTACGGCGTACGTACCCTCTTCCACTACTGTAGGCTTCGTCGCACGCAAAGGCGATCTCTCCACGGGTTGCGCCGACGCATCGACCTCCTTCGCCTTCGGACTGATGGGAATAACCTCGACAGCGCTCGCTCTGTCGACAGCCGACACAGAAGAGGCGACGAAGGCGTCACGATCCACCCCTAATTCGTCGCTGAATTCCTCGCTCGCTCTTCCAGCTGCAAGAACTTTCAAGTACTCAGAATGAGCCAGATGGTCTACCAGATCGTAGCTCTTCACATACATACACAAGTATCATGACAGAGGAACTCACAGGGCGCTGAATGAACGGCGGGTTCCAAATCCAACGCAGCCAACTGCCTATCAGCTTTCCGCTCGGCCGCTTGCAACGCTAGAACGAGAATGAGTGCCTTCAGAAATCAAGAATGCCTCTCAAGTATGCAAACGATAGATCACAAGGCTCTTCAACCCACCCAGCTGCGACTCCGCGATCCCCATCCAAGGCAGGAACTCTGACTCGAAACTGGAGGCGCCGCTTGGAGATGCCATTTTCCTCGCAACGAAGGCGGCTGAAAAGATGGCAAATAAAAGATGACGGGAATATGAAAGCGCCATGTACATGAATATTCGCTGAGACCAAAGCCCAGTGCCCGTCCACCGACCAAGTGTGAGAGACTTGGGAGACTGCTTCCTTCGTCCAGGGCTGACCCCTCGTTTCGCTTGAGCGCCGACCTCACTGGTTGAGGGAAGCTCCGAGGCAGAAGCAGCCGTTGGTTCCAGTGTGGCTTCGAGACCCAGTTCCGATAGCAGCGTGTAGAAGAGAGTGCGGCAGTCCTCCTCGCTCTTTAGCAGGAGACGCATCCGAGGCGCCATCGTCAGCAGCGCCTTTCCCAGCGTCAGTCCTGAACACAGAGGGGGTCATTCTCGCCTATAACAAGTGAAGAGCCCCCCCCCCCTCACCCCACCCTCGCTCCTCATCCAGTTGCGCAGCTGCCGCTCCGTCTTCAAGTAGTGCGGGACGACCTCCAACCCAATCGCCTCTTCCGAACGGTCACACTCAGGAAGACCCTTCCGCTCAGTGGACGACGTGGTGGTAGTTTCAGGCGACAACGGCGACTTCGCCACTCTGCTTCGCTTGGAGGGGCCAAAGTCACCAGTGACGACGGTGGCGCGTCTCTTACCGAAAGCGCTGAAAGAGCTGACACGTGTGTCGGTCAATTCTCTCCAGTACAAGATGGCACATGGCAAATTCCCTATGTACATTCCAATAGGCGTCTTCTGCTGCAGGGGTGGTTCTGCGACCTCCTCCGAGAGTTCCAGAGCGCCAGCCGACGTCAGCTGCTGCTGCGCCAGGCCCACAAGCGAACCGATCTTCGGGTCGAAGCGGACGTTGGGGCGCGTCGATTCCGCCGCCTGCTTCTTCTGGGGCGACGGCTCTTTCAAGATCGACTTCAGAGGCGTCGTCGCCTTCTTCGTGGGCACAGCGCCTTCGCTGCGGCTGGCGCGCTCTTCTCTGGGAACGTCCTCGCTAGCGCCATCGGTGCCGCCTCCACCGCCACTCATTCTCTCTTCTTGGAGAGTGGACTTCGGCTGGCCGACTACTACCACAGGCGGCGCAGAAGAGAACTTGTTGCGGAGATCTAGGTTGAAGGCCAGACGGCGCATTCCTTCGAGGTCGGTGTCAGACAGCTCCGCTTCGTTGGTCCCCCTCAGATTCTATAACAAACCTGTCGGTGAAGTAGCCACAATTGACACGAGTGTAAACCTCATCACTTTCATCCCGGAATGGGACGTTTGGGCGCCGCCGGTTGGGCGCCGCCGTTTGGGCGCCGCCGATTGGGCGCCGCCGTTTGGGCGCTGGGGACGTTTGGGCGCCGGACGTTTGGGCGCCGCTGACTTATATTGTCTTTCGAATTTCACTGTAACGGGACTGTGTCATTTGTCTTTCAGACACCAATTGGCTTCAGGCCTGGCTTAGTTCAAGCTGAGGCCTAGCACTAGATCTGGTTTATGTTTAGACTTATTTTCAAGGCTATGCTTAGTAAAGGCGTCGCCGCAGGCGACGGCACACGCGAAAGGTTGTTGATGTCGTAGTCCGGGGAATCAGCTTCGGGCTGCGCCGCAGGCGCGACCGAAGCTGTTTCCTGGACTACGACATCAGCAAACTTTCTGCGGAAGCCTAGGTGAGCTAATTAGCCTTGGTTGAGTCTGGCGCCCAAACGTCCGGCGCCCAATCGGCGGCGCCCAAACGTCCCCGGCGCCCAAACGGCGGCGCCCAATCGGCGGCGCCCAAACGGCGGCGCCCAAACGTCCTAGACCGCTTTCATCCACTCGGTGTCCTACCTGTTCTTTCTTGGTTCCCGTCTTCGACATGGCTGCATACGGATTCGGGGTCGCTTTAGCCTTCCCTAACTGCTGTCGCTGCGGCTCCATCTTCACTGGACTGTGCGCTACGGCCTGCAAAGTTCAGTTCACAAAGAACTTAGCACAAATACAACAGAGACACTTCAGTCGCTGCGGAGCGAGATGAACATGGCCAATCTCAATGATGCCACTACTGAATCGACCGCGCCAATCCAATCATGCCTTTCGGAAAGGCAAACTGCCATTGCATTGCTTCAAGGTCAGTTCTGTGATTCCTCTTCGTAGCCCGTGCCCCAGCTCCAACTTTTCTTGTTATCATCACATGTCTGCGATCTAGCGAGTCAACTTGATGAGCGCGATCAGATCACTGGATCACTGCTGTTATCGTCACGGGTGCTTCTTCTGCAGCTGGCTAGGGGACGTAGAGGAGCGGGCCGTGTTGAGCGGCGGCAGCAGGGAGGAGGCAGTTTCGGCCGGCGGCAGAGAAGGTGCCGTTGTGGCGATGGTGTTGCAGCAGGTCGCGCAGAGTGGGGAAGGCGGCCACGAGGCAGCGGACGTCGGCGCCACCGCTGTGCTCGTCGATGTCGAGATAGTAGCGCTTGAGGCCGTCGACGGTGTCGGTTGTTTCGCGAACGGCCAGCTGGAGGCAGGGCCCCGTCGTCGTCGCTCTGTAGGCCACCGTCAGCGGAGGGCGCACCAGCGACGGCCAGACGTCTCCGACGACCTTCGGCTGCTGCAGCGAAGGAGCCCTTCTTCGGCAGCAGCGGCACAGCTTCTCCCCCTCTTCTTCCTCGCTCTCGTTCCGGAAGACGTCGTCACCGCGCAGTCTGAGTGGGTCACTGTCGTTGCCGTAGGCGTCTCGAGGCAGCGCGTGGTAGAGCAGGAAGTCGCCGGCGCCGCCCGTCAGAAGTTTAGCGGCGTCTTTGGGCGTCTTCAAGCCGCAATATCGTCCGAGAGACGGCGTCTGTCCCATCTTCTCGATCATCGTCGCCACTCCTTTCTCAGAGATCTGCCCTTGCTGCTCTCTCGAAGAGGAGGCGGCCGACGGTTGTCTCTTCCCCTCGAAGAGCGGCTCCCGTGGGATGCAGCCGGAGAGTGCGTAGTTGAACCAGCTCGGCGCCACCCAGTCCTTCTCCCTTTCGACCCAGAAGCAGGGGGGCGGCGAGACGCAGAGTCGTCGCGAGGCGATCTTCTTCTCCGACGACGGCTTCACCAGTAGGCCCGTCTCGTCCAGGGAGAGCTGCAGCGGCGACGACGACGGCGGCGGCGCCTTCCGTCCGGCCAGCAGTCGGCTCTTCGTCAGCGAACTGAAGCATCGCGCGGCCCTGTCGTTGTCGTCCCCCCAGCAGCAGTCGGCTTCCACCAGCACCGTTTCTTCCTCTCCACCTTTGTCTCGGGAAAGGCGACGGCCGGCGACGGGAGAGATGGCTCGAGGGGTCGGGGCGACGGCCGTCACGCAGTCCCAGCAGAAACCGTCGGCTCCCATGCTTCTGGCCGTCGAGGCGCCCACGCTGTCCATCGTCGACTGGATATCTTCGCCCCTTCTCTATTCTTTCCTTCTTTCTTCCTTGCTCTTCTTAGTTCTAGTTGTATCTTCTTTCAGAGGTTAACTTGAGCGTTGCCGGTTGAAACCTACTGACGACGTATATGGACAGGACAATGAATTCTCGGAAGTTACCCAAACGTATGTAACATTCGGCAGCGTTTCTATGTACTTCAAATGACACCAACATACATTTGTATGTACAAATAAACGCTCTAATCTTCTGTGCTCTTAGGGACAGCGAAGTTTTCTGAAGGGTACCTGGCTCTCGAAGATGGGCTGAAGTGTCAACTCGCGATGCGTCTGAGGCCTAGCCGACTCTTCGTCTCTCGCCGCAGTGTTACTCGAGGAAGGGAGGGATCCGAGGGAGCTTCGCGTCCGAATATGCTCGTTGTACTGGCGGATCAGTCCCAGGTATGTGGGCAGCACTCTCTCGGATAGACTCTGGCAAGGGCGCGTCGTTCTGAGGGCGAGTGAGCGATGTTAGTTCGACACTGCTGGCACTCACTTCACACTCTGCAACAACAGCAGACAAGGAACTTGTTGGGCGGTGACCGCAATGAGCATAGGTGCAGGCCACCCGGAAGCCAGGGGGAGGGAGGGGTGGGGGGTCTAGTTAAGGAAATTTTTTGAGAGGGGGGAGGGTCCCGGGACCAGTGAACAGCTTCTTAGAATGGCCAAAAATACGCTAAAAATCACCTTAATTTGGTCAAAAACGCGCTAATTTGTGCACAAATAGACGAAATATAGCGCCGCAGGCGACAATTTGGACAAACTAGGACCAAAAACTACCAAAAATACAAGAAAATTTCCGAAATTTCCGGATTATTTTCCGAATTTCGTATGCCAGGGGGGAGTATCAGTGAAAAGTTCACTAGAGGCCAGGGCCCCCCCCCCCCCGTCAACCCCCCGCCTGCACGCTGCACCTATGGCAATGAGGAAGCGAACACACTCACCGCTTGTTGATCGGCTCCTTGCAAATGGGACAACGCAACGGCTTGATTTTGGCCACGCTCTCGTTGAAACAATTTCTAAATCGTTGCTCGTTTGCTTAGCGTCGACGACGAGAACATACGAAATTAGCGAACTCACTTGCAGAGCGAATGCTGACAGGAATTTGACACTGGCTCCCGCAGCGTTCCCAAACTAAAAGCAACGAAACAAAAGAAAGATATCAAACGCTCGAATGAGAAGACTCTGAGGCGAGTTCGACGGCAGTCGACCCACCAGACGGAACAGCGAAGGAAGGTCTTGATGGCCCACACCGATTGGGTCAGTTCTTCGATCGGATCGACTGAACCGCTTCGAATTTTCAGACGGAAATCGATAGAACAACTTCAACTTTCAACCGTGGAACTGACCGGAAGCTAACGAAGACATCTCTGATCGCAAAACATTCCCCGCACTCTCCCTTCCCTCACGCAACGCAAGGCGGCAGCACTTACGAGCTTCGTGAAATTTCCGACAGCTTTCGCCAGTGAGGTTCGAAGATTTCAAACATTGCGCCAAGCCTACGCTGGTTCTGAAACGAATGTAGAGCTACCGCAGTCGTATACGGTAAGCCATCGGTTTGAAGTAATTGTACATGGCCACAACAGTCTAAAATTTCTCAAACATTCTCAAATTCGTATGAAAAACTTCCCACGGTGAAGAACTTGCTACCTACGAAGAACTTCCTACTTCCGCCGCTCTGAAGATTCACACATACAAGTGAACAAATGAGTGGCGAAACGTGTCAACATTACACAAACTTCAAACGCTCCAAAATACAGTATGCAACCAGCGCTAAGTTGACGGTGATTGGTCACCCACCAGTTTGAATGAATGAAGCCGTTTGAATTTATGAGAGCCGTGCCATTTATTGCGCCACCCTGGAGGGAGACCCGCTCACTGGGGCATGTTTCGTTGTTTCACGCTTTTTGCGTCGGACACTTTCCCTCCGTGAAACATTTTGTATCAATGCTGTTGTTGTGTGTGTGGTTCCGCTAGACGAAGCGAAGCAAGTGCGAGGCGTCCCTAACAGTCGGAGCTGTTTTGTTGCTGAGCTAAAATGATGACAAGTCGGCCGTCGGTCAAGCCACGGGTTCCCGCGACTTTCGGTAGTGCAAAAGGTTGGGCTTGGGCTAAGTTTTTCTATTTAGGTAGATTTAGGTATTAGGTGTGAGGTTGTATCGTCGCTAGTCATCTGAGATGAAAGGTTCTTTGGTATGTCTTTGTTGTGTTTGCAGCTATTGGCAGCGCTTCGTCGGCGGTCGTCAAGAGGAACTGGGAGCTGTCACAGCGAGACGTCTTGGCGATCGTTGGCTGGGTGCACGTCGACAAGTGCTACGTCTCTGCTCGCCGCATACCAGACGGCCAGGAGATTTTGTGCGGCGGCCACACGTTCGACAACGTCGGCTTGACGGAATTGGCTAGAGGTGGGCTGTCGTTCGACAGCTGCGATCACGGCTGAGTGGAAAGAATACTGTACATCTCCTAGTCATTGATAACAGGCGATCTCTTGCGCTGTTCGATGCAGCAGTCCTCCAATCTGCCGACGGTGGAAGGGGTACCGCTGCACGAGGCGCGAAGAAGCTGCAAGGTCCAGTTCGATGAACTGGCGAACGAAGGCTATGCGCTGAAGACGGGCATAGGCTATGTCTGGCTGGGTTCAAGGACGAAGTCGAACGAGGGGAGTTTTCAAGCGGAGCGGGCATGCCGTGTAGCATGGATGACGGCAGTGGAGTAGGCTCAAACTGTGACGCCTGAGCTATGTACACACTTGCAGCTGGTAGTCGACTTGGACCAGCGCGGTGCCGGGACGCGGCTGCGTGCGCCGCTGTGGTCGTACCTTCGCACTTCGCTCGACTCGAACTACATGCCGGGCAGGAGGCGCGACGTCCACTACCTCGCTGTGCAGAAGGCTGGAAAGCAAGGTCGAAACAATGGGAAGGTTGGTTGGCCGACTCCCACTACTACCGCCGTCTTGACTTGCGCTCCATTGGAGGAGGCTGCTGCTGCCGTTCAGGGGAAAGGAGCGGCGGGCGAAAGCGTCCTGCTTCTGCACGAATACACGAGAGAGTGCGACAGCTCCAGTTACAGTCGCAGTGATGGAGAGGCCAAGCAGCTGGGCGGCGTTCCCATCGAGCACTTCGTTCGGGGCGCGCACACCGCCTACGAGCCCAAGGTCGACGCTCCGAAGAGACGGCCGACTTTCGCCGCCCCGACGCCCACTCCTGCGGCTCCACTCTCGGTCAAAGGTGGATGTAGTAATCATCCGTTTGATGTTTTGTTGGCCGGTTGGTATACGTACTTTGGAAGGCAGCTCGGCTGTCTTAATGAGCGCTGGTGATTATCGTTAACGGTCGCCTAGTGTTACGTGTTGTGTGATGTGTGGAGTGACCGGGTTCCCAGCTGTTGCTTCGTTTACAGACAAGCCCGAAGGATCGCGAGTGCTGAAGGTCGAGAGTGAAGCGGTCGTCGTCCAGAAGGACTTGGGAAAGAATCGCTTCACCGTCTTCGCCTTCGGCGAGGCGCTGTCGGAAGACGAGCTGTTGAAGAAGCTCGGTAGAACCTTCGAAGTCGACGCAGCGAAGATTGCTCCCAAGAGTCAAAACATAATGGTTCGTAATGCTCTTTCGGACTGTGCGGCTTCGCTTTTTCATGGCTGTTGCTATTTTATCGACTCGAGGTCTTTTAGACGCTGCTTCCCGGCGCGGGCTGCGTTTTGCGCCTCCACCGAGATACGTCGCTGAAAGTCAGTCACTGGGACGTGGAGGAAGTCTACCAGTATCCCTCCATGAGTTACCGAGTGGAAGTGCGTTCCTCGAGGGTTGACGATGCAGTTGCAAGTTATATGCCAACTGAGGAAGAAACGATTTGCGTGACTGTCTAGGAGGGAAAGGGGCGCGTCCAGTCGATTCTGTCGTCTGGTCGCGGCGCCGTGGTTGCCGACGGGGCGAGGCGCTTTGTGGCGCCGCCTTCCTCCTTGTGCAGCTGGCCCAGCTTCGTGCCCTCTACCATCGTCCACTACCTCGCCGTCTTGGACAGCAGAGTTGCGCCCAGTGTAAGTTTCTTGCTCTCTCAGAGTTACACTACTATATGTAGTCTGTGCTGCTGCTATTCCGTCCTGCTGTAGATCGTCGGATCTCAAGGGGCCTTCGCGAAAGCCGGTGTCGTGGTTCAAATGCACCCCTTCAAGCCGAGCGGCGACCGCCGCTGCTGCAACCAAGGCAAACGTCTCGACGAGAGCGACAGCTTCGGGCACTGGCGCGACAAGCAAGAACACGACGAGTACGAAGACGTCGGCGGCGTCCTCTGCGGCTACGAGCGGACGACGACTGGCCAACTTGAGGCGGCGGTGCGACTGGGCGACGGCGGCGACGAAGAACTCCGTTTCCCTTCCACCAAATTCGCCGACGAGCGCCTCCACCGAATGGTGAGCGCGCAGCCACTGGCGCCAAACCTGAGAAGCGTCGGCTGTGCCTTACACTCGTGAGCCGCACTCACAGGAGTACAAGGCGGGCCAAATAGTGCTGGCTACGGTTTGCGCGAAGCAAGTGATCCGGTTCGCAACCGACGGCAGCGACAACCACGACTACCAGGCCTGTCGACTGGAGCCGGTCAAGCTGAAGGGAGCCTCCAACTACTGAACCTTTCCGGAGTTCGTCAGTTTGTTGTCGTTTCGCTCTCGTGTTTGCTCCTCTGTTTTTGTAATGGTTGTCTCAGCGTGCAATATGGGCAGGGGAACTCGGTGAATCCTTTTGTAGTTATTGCCTTATTGGCACTGCTCGGTATACCGTCGCTTTTGTATCGCATTCAAAATCGATGGTAAATCAGCCTACTGAACGCAAAAGAAATGCTCGAGTGTTTCCAGGAACTGTGAGACACAAGACGGAGAAAGAAACTGTGTTACAAACGACGAGATTACACGTGCTTCGACAACATGGAACGGAAGGCAGCGGTATGGAACGGCTGCTGCGTCTCACTGTCTATTCGGCGGGTTCGTCGACTTTGGCCTTCTTGGCAGCGGTACCGTTGGCCCCTTCCAGTGCGCCGCCCTCGACTCCCGTCTCCGTTTCACCCGTAGCGGCGCGCTGAACAACGAAAGAACGTTTGGTCATGCTGCATTGCACACAGCAAGCTTCTCGCATCCGCTGCTCGCGCACCTTGATCGGCTTGCGCACCAAGTGCGAGATGTCGGTGGCGGCGACGGCGGGGTCGGCGCTGGTGAACTGCGCCTGCGCCGCCGACGACGACGCGCCCGGCTGATCCTCCGACGCCTTGTTAGCCAGTGCGGCGGCCGAGTGTCGCGCGTCCTCGACCTTGGCCTGGAGATCGGGCAGCAACCCTTCCAACTCGGCCACCTCTGACCCATCGCCGGCGCCTTTGAGGCGATCTGCAAATGCGCCTCGCTTCCGAAGCGAACTACTTCCGTCATGGGAGGAAAGACGAAGGCGCACCGATGCGCTGCTGGATGACGGCGACGGCCAACTCGAACTTCTCGGCGGCCTCACTGAACTTCTCCAAGCAGGTCAGCGCTCGGCCCATTTCGAACAGCCTGCATAAACCCCGTCACTGTTCAACATAGGCAGAAATAGCTACAACGTCAGAAGAATAAGGCTTACACTTCGGCGATTCTGCGATCGTCCGCCTGCCAGGGGGGCTTTTTTTTTTTTTTTTGTTTTTTTTTTTTTTTTTTTTTTTTTTTTTTTTTTTTTTTTTTTTTTTTTTTTTTTTTTTTTTTTTTTTTTTTTTTTTGCATTTTTTTTTTTTTCCCCCCGCCCTCTTTTTTTTTTCCCCCCTGGCCTCCGGGTGGCCTGCACCTATGCCGCCTCCAAGCGCGCCTTGCGAAGAGCCAAGCACTCCTCGAGGTCGGCGACCGCCTGCTCCGTCGTGTCGTTCTCCATCGATACCTACGTGTGTTCCTCTCTAGCACCCCACCCAGCGCCCAATCAAGACAACGGTGGCTACCATTTCATCCACGCAGCTTACCTCAGCCATGATGACGAGAACGTCGGCCAGCTTGAGATCCCACTCCTCGCTCTCCTCCTGCCTATAGGGCGAAGACGACAGGTACTCCACTCTCCGATTCCGGCGGCAATGACAACATCCAAGGCGACCAACTTCTTGCAGACCAGTCGGGCCATGTCGAGGATCTCCCAGGCCAGCTGTAGATTCGGTATCTGGTCCGCCTCCTCCTCCATCTCCTCTTCCTCCTTGCCTTCGCCATCTCCCTCCTCCACCTCCTCCTCCTCATCGTCGTCCCCATCCTGCGTCTCGTCGGCTTCTTCGGTGGCTTCGCCGCCGTCCTGCTGCTGCTTCGTGGACGCCTCCTGCTCTTGGGTAGCGGCCGATTTCTCGCTGGGTTCCGCGCCGTCGTCTGAAGAACCAGCTCTTGATATCGCACTACGCCACCCGAGCCACTGTCACAACTGTAGCTAGACTAGACGATCGCAGAACACTCACTCGACGTTTCCTTGGCGGCAGCTTGAGCTTCGGCGTCGTTCTCAGCCAGTGCCTGCTCGACTTGACTGTGGATCACCTCGCGCTCAGCGTCTGAGGCGACAGAAAGGATCATGACGCACACAGTAAGCAGATGAGCGCACGCTTCTCTGCCTCACTACCGCAGCAGTGCGCACCGGTCAGCTTGTTGGCGTCTTCGAACTGCTCGTCTTCCTTGGGCATAACTCCTCCCTCCGCTTCCTCGGTGGCGGCAGCGTCGTCATGCTCCTTCTCCTCTGGTTTCTGCTCTTCCACTGGCTTGTCGTCTGTGGAACCGCTGTCCTCGACGCCTTCTTCTTCGTCGCCCTCGACCGAGATCGTGTCCGGCTCGCCCACTAAGCATAATTCACACATACGCCACACGTTCCTTCTATGCAAGCCGACAGGCAGGAACAGAACTGCGGGACTCCATGTTCAAAACCAGGCTCACGCTCACCCCCTTCCAGGGCGTTGCCGAAGACGCCCGACTCCATGCGGCCGAGCTGGAGCAGCACCTTGCCGTAGTTGAAGTAGGCGTCGAAGCACTCCGATCCGAAGTCGCCGTAGATCTGCGTGCTGAAACGCAAAGTGCCTTCGTCAAGGTTGAAGCTTATTGAGACGACGATGAATAATGCTGATGAGAGTAGCATTAGCACGCGACATTCAAATGAGGAAGGCCCCAACAATGCGCCGGTGGAGTCGGCGAAGGCCTGAGACGCCTTGGCGTAGTCTCCGCCGAGAACGGCCTTGCGACCCTCGTTCAGCAAGCGCTCGGCTTCCTCTTTCGTCACCCTGCAACAGCATCAGTCAGTTGACTGAAAACTGTCGATTATATTATCTTCGTATTCCACAACGGCTGTTCTGGATTTTGTACACTAACAACATTTCCGTCCCGCCACTAGCAGACGTTGTCGTCTGCTCGGCTTTGGAGTCGTCCGCAACCTCGACCATGGCGTTCTCAGAGACTTCTCGGATCTCGATTTTCGCTGGTTCGACGATCACGGCTGAGCAAGCGAAACACAATTCAAAATTCCGACAAATGACCGAAACGCGACGCAGCACCTTCGTACAACGGCGATTCGCGCCAAAGGTGGCGAAACCATACGCAAAATGCACCGGTATAACTATCTTACTTCTTGGACTGCAGATACGCTTTCTGTATATGGCTAAATCCGAAAGCTATCGGGCAAGCAGGCAAAGCTGGCATAGTGCGTTATTTCTATACTGTTGATATAGGTAGGTACGCTCATTTCTCCTTTGGTATGCACACTTACCGGTCGGATAAAACCTAGTTGCTTCGTGGCTTTCCTTACTAAACGTTCATGCTGCGAGTATGGCTGCGTCATGATTTCCCACAGTCATGATGAAACAGCCGTCGCCATCGCATCGTGGTTTGCCACAAGCGTTGCTATCGCATGTTCGGCTTCGTCAAGACTTCTAGGTTCAGTCGATGGCATTCATCGTCTTCGTCATCATTCGCCGTCGCCTTCCTCTCCTGGGAGCCTGCATTCGTCTCAGCTGGCCGAGGAACTGCTTGAGGCCGGCCCAGTACTCTTCGACCAGTTCGAAGGTGTTGTGGCCGATCTCGGGCAGCCACAGCGGCGGATCGAAGGAGCCCGGGCAGATCTCGTGCATGGCTATCGCGTGGGCGATCGGTATCATGACGTCCTGCAACGGCAACGCCAACTTCAGAAATCGCCGGATTATGCGGATGGCGGCTGATTATGCGGATGCGCAACTTCAGAGCAACCTTTGTGCCGTGGCAGAAGAGGGTCGGCACGTAGACGCGCTCCAGCTTGCCGATTGAGTAGAACTGGTTGAGGCAGCAGGGCGGCTTCTTTCCTCGTCGGTGGTCGTCGACTATCTCTTTGGCCTTCAGCTGTTGCTTCCTCCAGGACGCTGCCCCAAACGATTTCGTCTTGAAGAATTCTGCACGACAATTCTGTGATGTCATACATAGTCAGGGGTGTACAAGGAACAGGCTTGGTGGCGCCTTACGGTGAGCGGAAGCGAATCCTGACACAAGGATCACCGCAGCAGGCGGCTCGCTCTGCAGCTGGCTGGCCAGGTCGACGGAGACGGGCACGCCCATGCTGGTTCCCCACAGAACAATGGTGCTCGGATCGACTTTCCAACGCCATACCAGAGCGTCGTAGACGGCACGCACGTCCGCATAGATGTTCTGCTCGGACGGCCTCCCGCTGCTCAGTCCTAAACGACATGGGAGATACTCGCTGGGCAGCGGGGTTGAATCATTCTTGCGTTTGCACTGTACCATAACCACTGTAGTCGTAGACGCAGATATCGGAGCGCAAGTAGTCGGCAACGTCCAGGTAGGAGGAGGGCGGTCCGCCCAAGATGGAGGATAGGTCGTTGCCGTTTGCGTGGGAGAAGAGCAGCGTGTATCTCGGGAACGGCGGTCGCGTGGGGAAGCGCGTCCGCACCAGACAGCCTGCCACGATCGAACGGAGCGAAGTCTGCACGAAGAAGGTCGCCACCCTGGCAGAAGGCAACGTTCGCCAGAAGTGGGCGCCGCTCTCTTCGACGCAGACCTTGACCATGAACGGTGCCAGTCTTTGCGTCAAGAGCCTCCGACTTGCCTACAACGGCACAAATTCGTTTCAGTACGTTAGCTGGGTTACACACGCAAGCTCAGACATACGTCCAAACCTTCTTGACACTCTCTTGGGCTTTGGCGCCACAGATGAAGCGGTACTGGCACTTGCTTGGCGGGTGAAAGGCCACCTTGTTGACCGTGCTCGTTCGACCAGGCGGGCAGCAGAACACGTAGCAGATGCCGCAGCAGGCGAAGCAGCACTTCAGAAGGGCGGATGCCACTCTCGTTCCCAGCTTCTCCCTCTTCAGCTTCCTCTTCTCTTGTTCTTCGAAGAAGTAATCGTCCCAGAGAACCCGCGGGTCGCCGCCGCCGATCATCTTAATCGCCTTGAGACGTTGATGTCGGACGCGGCGTAGAAAGGTCTTGGAGAAGCAAAGTGAGCAGTCGGCATCCTCGTGGGGCATGTGGTGCTTGCTGTGGTGAGCCAGGAAGAGGCGCCGTGTCACCGTCGCCCTCCGCGCGCCGCACTCTCCGGCCAGCTGGGCGGCCAGCGTCTTGCAGTGGGGACAGGCAATTAGGGTGCAGAGACGGCAGCGGCACTCCTCCGACAAGCGCTCGTGAATCGCGCCGCTCTTGGCTCGGCGTCGGCGATGGCAACTGGCGCTATACTCGTCAGCGTCCGCCTCCTCGGACACTGTAGTCGGCCTTGCCCCAGTTGACCAACTGGAGCTTCTGTCGTAGCGGCCGCGGCGAGAGCTCGACTCGAAGGTCGTCGTCGAGGTTGTGGTCGCTGGCGCCTTTGTCGTGGTCAACGCGCTGCCGGTGTCGTCGGCCTTGTCTGGAACGGTCCCCGAACTGCTTCTCGTTTGGCAAAGCGCCTTGCCCTTGAGAATGCGCAGGCTGTCCTCCGGGAAACTGCCGGCGCTGTCGTTTATCGACGTTTCCTCGTTCTTGACGTCGGTGTCCCACTCGGACGACACCGTTGGGTCGAAATCGTCATCCTTTTCAGAAGAGCGCATACTTCAGTTCTGTATTACTTCAGTACTTCACACCGAGTTTATTTCTGTAACATTGAATGATCACGCTCGTAAGTACAAACTGATTTATGAAGCGTAATACGATGTTTGGGACGCAGTGTTCCATTTCAAATGTGCGCACCAAAGTTACCCTCCGTACGCCGTCATTATGCAATTAGTTGTCTTCGGTACCAAGGAACTGGTGACACGGTGTGTTAACCCTAAATAACCAATCAATCAATACTCGCCGTCATGCAGTATCATGTGTGGTTAGAGTATCATCATAGGCTTCATCATAGAGTATCAGAGTAAACTGAGGCTGCGTGTACATACGGTACATATGAACTGAACTGAGACGGCAAAATGGTGTGTGCAGGGCTGAACTCCGTCTGTGGTACAAGGTAGAAACGGTGACGTAAAAATCTCTCCGCTGGGAACGTCTCTTGTTATCTAGTCCACCAAGAAGAGAGCGCTTAGTTAGCTTCGTGTCCGTCGCTCGTCATCGGGACAAAGTAGGTAAGCTGCTTGCCGACCGCCTGCCCGCTCTCTCTCTCTCTCCAGGGGCGATCAGCGTAGGCCACAAGGGAAGAGCTTTCGGCTCGTTGTTCTGGGGACCGATAGCCTGTCGACGTGGATGTGTCGTCGAGCGAAGCGAAACGAGATTGCCTTGAGCTCAACCTTAGTTGTGGGAAGGAGTAGGCCCGAGAGACGGTGGAAATGGGACCTCATAGATTTGTCGGCTAAAGGATCCCCCGGCCTCCTTAGAAGACGAACCAGAGCAAGGCCGTTAGTCATTCTGTCGAGAGGACCACCCCCTCGCCTCGGCTCTCTCTCTCTCCTCTCTCTCTCTATGCGGCTTCTCATTTGAGCAGGTTCCATTCGACCCGCCGCGCAAAGGGGGCGCCTTGTTAGGGTTGGTTTCCGCGTGCGACACGCAAGCACGCGATTGCGCCTCCCCCTTTTCCAACCAATTGCCTTTCACTCATTGCCTTCGTTCCCAGCAACTCGCCCTGCGGAGTTTGTTCGTCGGAGACCCGGCACTTTAGCTGGACGTATTCATTCCTTCAGAAAATCCGCCCGCCGCTGCCGCCATGGAGTCGAAGTGGGCAAGGTTGTCTTTCTGCGTCGCCGCGGCCTTCCTCGCTTACGTGATGGCCGGCGAGACGGTCGACGCTACAGACGACGGCAACGAGCAGATGTACCTTCGACGGATCAAGCGAGACTCAGTGCCCTTCTCTGGAGGTCGCTGTCGCTGTCGTGACCTCTGTCTAGCGTCAGTTCACCAACGCAGTGCATTCGCAGTCTTTCTGGCTTCTAGGCCTGTACGGGAAGCGAGGCGCCATCCCCATGAGCGGCGCCATGTACGGCCGCAAGCGCACCAGTATCCCAATGAGCGGCGCACTGTACGGAAAGCGGTCGGCCGTACCCATGAGTGGAGCACTCTACGGTAAGAGAGCCAGGATCCCACTAAGCGGAGGCCTTTACGGATGAAGACGATTAGAAAGGAACAAAGAGCCTCGATCACCTTTTCTAGGAGAATCGTCTCGTGTAAGATTCAACATATTCGTGCTCCATCGCTTCATTTCGCTCTGACAACAGTTTGTGATTTGTTGACTTTTGCCCTTCTCCAACAAACATGTGCGGGTGGTTTGTACTATCGTCTTAGACAAACGAAGAACTTTCCTTTGAAATCACCCGCGCTCAATGAAAACGAAGAAGTGCTATGTATGAAGAAACCGGCTCGAGTGTCGCGAAACGGGCCACCGAGAATAAAAACAAATGGAAGCGCGGCAGACGCCTACTGATCCGGAGACATCATCACTTTGACGATCTTGTAGAAGGTCGAGAGCCGACAAGCCACGTTGCTGACCACTTGCTCTTCGTCGTCGCAGTCGACGCCCGTCGAAGAGTTCGAACGTCGTCGGCGTCGGCCGCCACCGTCGTTTGCCGATCCATTGACGTTGTGAGCCCCCGTGCCGTTGAGGAAGAGGACGGCGGTGGCGGTTGGGTCGGCGTCATCCCCTCCAAGACGAAAGGCGGCGACTTTCCATTCAGCGAGCCAGCCGATGGCGGCGCGCAGCCTCACCACCACCCCAGACGTCGGTGTCGCTGCCTCTTCATCGTCGTCGTCCTCTCTTCCTTCTTCGTCACTGACTGGGTCGCTGGCGGCCGGCAGTTGGCTTGGATCGGCACCATTCGCTGTCAGCGCAACCGACGCCCCTTTCCCCTTGGTGCTCTTGTAGCTCGCCATTTTCAATCCGGACACCGCCGGCCGTCCCGTCGACTCGCGACCGCTTGGGTAGCCTTGCGCCAAGAACAGGAACGCTGCCACGAACGACGCCGCCAACGAGAGCCGACGCAGCAAGGCCATGCTCCACTTCCACTCTTCGGTTTTCTTTCGAGCACTATTTGCCGTTTGTTGTGCAGACAGACGCTTTTGATTGTTTCTTTTTCGTTGACTGGCCATGTATGTAGTCCAAATATTGGCGCGGAATGAGCAGATTGTCATGTTGTAACTGGAGTGGCTTCAGCTGCGCGCAAGGAAGGCCGGATCACACACAAGAGAGTTGTCGCTCAGCGGAAGGCACTGATCGCAGTTGATGCTGGCGTTGTGGTTGTGGTCGATTAGGTCGGCCGATCGGCTGGCGCGGAAGTTCTTCGTGAGAGCCATCGACTCCCTGCCCCAGCGGTGCCTCTCTCTGCGGGTCACCCAACTCTTGCGCAGCAGTGACAGCACCCGGCCATGACTGTAGCAGACGATGACGGACACGAGCAGGCCCTAAACGCAACAGAGCGTCTACGGTATACATACAGGGTACGTCGCGTCTGCCGGCTATCACCACTGCTTCAAGCCGCCACAGCCCACCTGCAGGCCGTCGAGAAGCAGGTCCAGCACTTGGTAATAGAAGACGGGCAAGGGGTAGATGGTCACGAGGAAGTGAGTGCCGAACACCGGAAGCAGCATCATGGTGGCACGCGACATCCGCCTGAACATCCATGGTCGACCACTCAGTATTGCACTGTGTTCACCTGGTCGTGCTATGTACATACCTGAGCGGCGAGGTCTCGTGAAACGCGGCGGCGTCGACGCGCGCTTTGCAGAAGATGACGGCGAGCACGGAGACCATGAGTACCAGGTTGATGGCCAGCGCCAGCATGCACGGACCGATGTAGAGCCACTGGAGCCAGCGGACCACCTCCGGCGCCGAGCCAATCCAGCAGGAGCTGAATTCCAACGGTGATGACAGTAGACAAGTTGGACATTTGCGGAAAGCGCAAAATATCTATGAAGAACCTGGTCTGCTTGTCGAAGACCACCCTGAGCACAACATAGGCTGACGCCGTCAACAGTGGGGCGCCTGCAAACGTGCATTTCCCATAGAAGGGTAGTGTAGGTATATTCAACATCTTCACCCCAGCCAAAGGCCTGGTAGCGCCAAAGCGACGTGTGGTCGTCGAAGGTGCGAAGAAGAAGGCGCGCAAGATAGACACCTTCGCCCAGCATCCAGCTGTAGCTGCAGACGCGCAAGTAGCGCAGATGAATCGTTGTCAGGACGCGACATATAACCTGCAACATCAATGAGCGCCATTCAGTTGACGTTTTGAAGGGCGGGAGATTGAGGTGCAGTTACACAAGTCACCTTGTGACGTTTCACGAAGGCAATTCCGCCCGTCTCGTCCAAAGCGAGGCTCAGAAAAACGTAGTTGAAAATCACGAAAGCAGATGACGCGGAAAGCGACAGCAACAATTGACGGTGCAGCTTGAAGCAATCCTGCATGTACAGAAGCCTGCAACAGACTGCTGAGTTGTACACATGTGGATCAAATATTCGTAACGTATTCTGTCCATAATAATGACAATAATAACAATAATAACAATAATAACAATAATAACAACAACAACAATAATAATAATAATAATAATAATAATAATAATAATAATAATAATAATAATAATAATAATAATAATAATAATAATAATAATAATAATAATAATAATAATAATAATAATAATAATAATAATAATAATAATAATAATAATAATAATAATATTGCCAAGACATTGGTCTTTAATCTGTGTAAGTTTCATTGCGTAGAGTTTTCTATAGCTTGCTGTGGATGGGGGGGGGGCTGGATTTATGGGACACCCGGTACACGAACGACGCAACAAAAAATCAGGAGAACCAACCAACCTATAGGAAGAAATGATGACGATGGCAACGAGAGTGGCGATCAGACTGACGGCGTGACAGGAGACTGTGATCGTGAACTTGACCGTTTCAGCCTAAAGGTCACTTCTGCGGCGACATGCTAGAATGGCAAACATAGTCGGCAAACAGACTGCTTCCCAACCGCAATTTCGGACATGCAGCCTGTGTAGGTGGTGTGCTCGGTAATGTTGTTGAGGCGAAACCAGGCGCCGTCCGTCTGACAGCTCTTCGTGCTGTGGTGTCCAACTGCTGCAACAGTGCCACCCGTCAGAATGCGCTACACTGCCGTTAGACTTCAACTCGCAAACCCACAGTGGAGGCGAGAGGTGTCCTCCGAAGAACTGAATATATAGGGCGGGCAGGTGCCGATCACCGTCTGGCCGGCGACCGTCCGCCCGAAGCACTGCCAGCCGTCCCAGGTGGCTGGACAGCTAGCGGCCTTCTCCGCCTCCAGCAGAAGCCGCTCCTCGTCCGTGCCGAGGCCTTCGGCGGCGATCGTCCTGTTGCTGTCGACCAGCAGCGTAGACTGACAGCAGTCTTCTGCGGCGACGCAGCACATCCTCGTGGCGTCCTCGCCCTCGGCCGTCTCGCTGGTCAGGCCCAGCCGGCCGAATAGCGGCTCGATCGGCAGAACGGCCGAGTCGTTGAAGGCAAAGTCGGCCAGGTTGTAGACGGGCAGCCAAGCGGCCACCACCAGAGAGCCGTTCACTCCTCTGGGCCCGACGCAGAGGCAACGGCCGGCCCCTTCTCCACTTATGTAGAAGGCCTCCGAGCTTGGACAGAGGCGGAAGCCGTTGGGCGTGTGTCTGTCGACGCAGTAGTTCTTGATGAGATAGGGAGTGGTCATGAAGATGTAGTAGAAGCAGTCGGCGCAGGCCTTGGAGCGGAACAGCGCCGGAGGAGCGTCTCCAAGCTCGGGCCAGGCGCTCATCCGACAGCCCAGTTGGCGGCCCAAGCCACCAGCTGCGGCCGTCAGAACAATCGCAGTCACAGCAACCGGTGCGATTGTCATTCGAACGGCCGGCGAATGGCACTCATTGGTGAGAGGGAACACCGTTCGCCGCCGGCCGCTCCACTGGGCAGCCGCCTCATTCGGCGGGGAAATAGTCGAGGGCCACTTAATCAAAGCGAATGGCCCTCCTCCAATTTCGACGGAACGCTTCCGTTCGAGGCGAGGCGTGTCACCACGGTGTATAGAGATAGAGGCAGGCGACCGCGGGGAGTTTAGATGCTTTCCTGTGTGTAGGTGCGGTTCTCTGAGCGGGCAGACATTGTTCACTCGAAGGCAGAGGCACACTAGGGTAATGGACGCCGCTAGTTGGCCGTCGGCGGCACGTCGGCTGAACTTAGTGACAGCGGCTGCCGTCCGTTGCCATCAATAGGTCGTCAGCTTCAAAAGCTTACACACCTTAGCTACATTGGATGTACCTCTGCGCGGGCAACCACCGACTGAGTGCAAAAGTCTGTTTATCCTATCACGGAATTGTTGTTCCATCGATGTCAAGGAAGGCATTCGACCGGAAACTGAGCTCGCATTTAGATATATAACAACCTAACTGACTTTTTTTGCAGAGCACATAGGTACCTACGTGCGCACTCGACAAGCACCAATTCACGTCACTGTTAGCTTACACTTTGCCCGAAGGGAAATCGACTCGAAATCGCTACCCTTCGTGCTACTAGGTGACTCGCAAAAGGCCCGTTCGACCCTCAGCAACGTATTCCTATGGAACAGCTGACATGGGAACGTCGAGCCTCGCAATGGGCTAGTGGCGGAGTCGTTCATGTAACTGCGCTCTGCTGAAGTTTGCTTCCTACCCTCCTCGGAGCTGAAATGCCTCAGACGAAGGATGGGGAGGGGACAAAGGTGAAACCGAGACAGATGGCAGAAGCTACCCAAAGCAGCGCTTCTTGTTTGCACGCGCCTTTGTTTTTGTTTTCCTCGACTCAATAAAAGGCGTATGTATGTGGGCGGCTGGGTGTGAACCACAGCCCCGCGCAACGCAGCCGAAAGTCTCATGGCATCGCCGAATAAAAGCACCGAAGACTTGCAGAGGTGGGAAATTGGCGCTCTTCAAGTCGGTCGAATTGAATCCAGCAAGTGCGCAGACCGCTTCTCCACAAAATGCAATTACCCAACTAGACACGCGATCCCAAGGCGCCGCTTCCGCCGCTGATGACATCCTCGACTGAGGCGAAGCCATTCACTTGTCCGCCCATTGCCAAATCAGTCATTCTTCGCAGAACAAGTGAGAAGTGACGACAGCCAACCGAGCAACGAACAGAAGAAAAGTTCAACGGATAACGTACGCATATGAATGTAGCTAGTCTATAAGGACGCATAAGATGGCGTCACATACACGTGCGTAGTGCGTGATTAGCACCGAACAGTCATAGCTATATATAATCCATCTCAGCACAAGCAGTCGACGTATAAGGACGTACATACGTGATGTACTCAGCATTGTCAAGAAACTACATATGGTATGTCGGCGCTTGGGGCATTCTTTCGCGTCACGATGAAGGCGCCACCAGTGGGGCGACCAGTCTGAAGATCTGCGTCAGCATCTCCGAGATCTGTTGGCGGATGGAGTGGTCGATGTCTGGCGGAAGCACGAACTCCACCGTGTAGTGGGGACGGTGAAGCTCCCCGCCGCCCACCAAGCCGCTGCCCCCCTGGGAAGAGGCCTCGATCAGATAGCCCTTGACGCACTTGAACACCAACTCCGCCCGCTTCAGACACCAGGCCGTCGTCCGCTCCTGACAACGGGATAAAGCAAGCCATGGACGTGGTTACAGTACCGTACCTACGCCACGAAGACGGCGCTACACCAGTTACAGGCAAATATCTACGTTAGGGTACATTCAACATGAACTGCAAGGCGACTAGGCAATCACAAACTGCGCATATAACAGTTCCACAACCGTTGCTACGTCCATGAACAAAAGAGGAGGACAGAAAACCTCAGTCAGGCGATCGATGAGCAACAGCGGCAGAGTGATCGTGGTGATGCCCATCTGGGAGCACAGCCTGACGATGTTGCGCAGGCCATTGATGCAGGGGTGCCTGAAGCGGACGCCTTCTTCAGAGCCACGAGTCCCGCGGCAGAACGCGACTGCCCATGTCCACCTACCGACTGTTGATGTCGCTGGTAGCCAAAGCATCATCAGTGACGAGGTGGAAGGCGACGT
The DNA here is from genome assembly GCA_030248115.1 of Linhomoeus sp. GSCO2_2. Classification (NCBI taxonomy): domain Eukaryota; kingdom Metazoa; phylum Nematoda; class Chromadorea; order Monhysterida; family Linhomoeidae; genus Linhomoeus; species Linhomoeus sp. GSCO2_2. The sequence continues at coordinate 124,966 of JASAMZ010008775.1, read as the reverse complement.
GTATCTGGGCCAGATTGGAGTGCCGAGTCACGTAGACGTCGCCGGTGGAAAGGACGTCGCTGCTGGCGTTGTCGCCGCCCCTTCTCTTCAACAGGCAGGCGTCGAGTGGCTGCGACAGCTGCGTCTCCAGCGACTGGAAGTGCAGCTCCGTCGACTGCTCGCAGCAGGTGAAGAAGTCTGAGAACAGCCATGGTGCATACATGACATCTACATAAAAGATTAGTAGCAATCCAAACAGACACCCGTGTTGTAGCTGGCATGGAAGTTGGTCCTGCCGCCGACGAGCAGCACCAAGGCGTGGAGCTCATCTCCGTAGAGGTTCATGGCCATCTGCAACGACTCGGAGCCGCCGATCGCCTCGGGCCTTCGGCGACAGAGGCGCCGAACTGGGTCCATGGGACTCAGACGGATGTTGTGCATCGTCTTCAACTGGGCTCCTAAAGGGATTCAACTACCGTACGTAGTTGCACATATTGACAAGTTCCGCACAGATTCGTGTACCTACCGTACACCGCGCGAATCAGCTTACAGCACGTGCAGGGCGCGCCTCAACTCAACCCACCAAGGTAGACGGTGAAGCTCTCTCCTTGTCCGCTACCGGCCGAAGCAGCGGCGTCGTCATCTCCCATTTCACTGTAGACGGAGAGGGCCTTGGCCCTCCGCCCGATGTCTCCCTGCTGCTGCTGGTAGTGGTGGTAGTGTTGGTGGGGAGCGCCAGTGGCCGTCGGCGACAGGGGCGGAGGCAGCACCGAAGTGCGTCTCGAGCCCTCCTCGTCTTCTTCAGTCTCGTCAGCGTCCGCCTGCCCACCGGCCAGTCGCTCCTTCTCCAACTTCAGCACGAGATAGCGGTAGTTGCGCCGCTGCTCGTCGTTCAGGAAACTCAACTGACTGGCGTAGTTCTCTTGGACCAGCTGAGAGAGAACACAGAAGGGCCGAGATCCGACGAATACTACAGGCGTTGGCAATATACAAGCATCTCACGTGCAGGTTTTCGAAGTGGCGAGCGGCCTTCCGACTGAGCTCCTCGTCGCTGGGCGACAGCGCCTGCGAGCTGTCCGCCGCGCCCGCCATCGCTTGCGTCACCATCGACTCGTGCCTGATACATTGACGAGCGCAGTCTTCACAACCACTTCCACATATATCGTACTCAACCGATCGTTCCCTTACTCTCTCTTGAGCCGGCTGACTTCCCAGTCTCTGGCGCGGATGATTTTGTTGACCTCTGATGCGAAGCGCTTCTCCGTTTCCACGAGAGCGCCGATGGCCGCGGCGCTACCCTCGTGGAGCAGCGAGTCGAACGCCTGGGCGAAGGCTTCGCCGCAGGCGCCTGACGGCGATGCTGCTGAACCCGTCGACGTGCCGCCGCCGCCAGGGGCAAACTCCACAAACTCCTTCAAAAGGTCCAATAATTGGTCTCTTAAACTTTACCACATGTACACACAGACGCATTCTGAATCACTGACGTTTTCGAAACGCTCCACCCATCGCTGGAAGTGGGCGTCGATCGCAGAGGGGTCGAGAGTGCAGAACGCTTCGATGGCAGCGTCGCTTTCGCGGCAGAACGCATCGTTCGTTTCCTTCTCCAAGAACTGCTCCAGTTCTCGCAGCAGACCTGTGCACGGTGGGAAACACACGTATACTCAAGGTCTGTCAGTCACATCTACTCGAATTACCGTACTCCTTTCAAACCAATTAACTCATGACCATGAGCGACTCGCATGTACGTAAACTGAGTGCCAGCGACAGAAGTGCAGCATTGAAGCAGCGTCAGAGACCAACCATCTCTCGCCAGTGTCGGCACCGAGTGCGCGGCGCACATCGAATTGAGCAGCTCGCTTGGGCTGGCGGCAGAGGGCAAGTCGAGCGGCCAATCGAAGCGCACGTCAAAACCGTTCCTACGCCACTCGAAGTGGAAGTTCGTTTGGGCGGCCGCCATTCTGCTCAGGTATAGTTAACTACAAGTTGCGCTTCGGATTCGCAACAGCAGCGAAATGATGCAAGAGCTCCTTTGATAACTCGTTGTTGGTTGGTGAGTAGGAAATGCAAGAATACACGACGTCTCAAATTCATTCTCGTCCAGACACCCATAATGGAGGAACCTCCAACAAACAGCCTTAAATAAGTCGGTCCGATCGCGGCGCTGGAAGAGGCAACAAGACCGAAGATGGAACGCAAAGGTCAGCAGAACGGAACTGCGCCCTAAAATCAACCGACGGCGCGGGAAGCAACGAAACGGACAAACACGACCTCCAAGCCATCAGCTGATCACAAAGACGAAAACTCGACTTGCGACGAACGAACACAACAACTCTTTCTCTATCAAGGACAGACGGGAATGCCGTCTCACTTCGCCGTCATGCAAGCCTGCGTGATTCAATCACTTGGAGTGCAGACTGATGCGCAGTCCCTGGCACTCTCTGCCGACCTCGGCGACGGTGCAGACGAGACAGCGCTGGCCGGCGTAGTCGGGCTGGTAGGAGGCGGCACAGAACGGGCACTGGACGGAAGGCTTGCCGCGATACAGGGGTCGGTAGCTGGCGGCGCAGACGGTGAAGGGGTTCAACTCGTCGTAGTCGAGCTCCTGCGCTTCTGAGCCGTCTTTCTCGCTGGCCGCCAGCACCTGCGCCGGGCAAGAAAGAGTGGTGGGTGCTTGCAGAGCACGCAAGATCACATAGAGGAAAATAAATAAATCTGGCGCTACAATTCTTGGACTACTGCGACCAATCCATACCTTTCTCAGATGTTGGGCGGCGTCGGGCTTGGGTCCCAGCTCGAGAGCGCGTCTGCAGAGGGTGATGCAGGTCTTGAAGTTCTTCAGCTTGAAGGCCAGGTTGGCGGCCGTGCGCAGCGTCAGGATCTGGTGGATGGGCTGGAGCTGGCAGCAGCTGAAGTAGACGGCCATCTCTACGGAGCGCTTGGCGTCCTCCACGGTCGCCTTGGGCAGCTCCTTGCGCTTCAGCTCCATCGTCAGACCCACCAGGTACTCGCGACAGATCTCTGAAGACGAACGTCGCAGCGACTTCGCCTCCTGCTCAACTCGAGTACAAAAGCAGTCGCTTCATCTGACTCGCCTATGAGCTGTTGGGCCTCGGCCACCTCCTGCTTGCTGTCGACCACGAGGAGAGGGACGCAGAGCAGCAGTTGACGGAACTTGTCGACGGCGTCGCCGAACTTGCCTCCCGTAGTCAGCTGATAGCAGAGTTGCAGTCGGCCGGCCAGCGTCTCCAGGCGAACGCCCACGGCCGGCAAGCCGCCACCGCCGCTGGCGCCCGCCTTGGCGGTGGCCGTCGTCGCTTCCTTCCAGTTGCGCAGTGGGTAGGCGAGCAGGGGCTGGCCGGCGCCCGCCATGCCTTCGAAAGCGGCCTTGGCCCGCCCGTAGGCCTGCAGGAAGAGCGGTCCGAAGGGTTCCAAATTGACCACTCCCAACTGGTCTCGCAGCAGACGGCCGGCGCTGTCGAAGCTCCCGGCCAGCACGTGGTCGGCCACCAGCCGACTCTTCGTCGTCCACTGCTGCGAGGGCGCCGGACCGCGCACCGGCGCCGCGTAGAAGCCGCCCTCCTCTTCGACGCCTTCCGCGGCGGCGGACAGATCGGCCGGCAAGTTCAGGTCGTCTTCCACGTCCCAACCTTCGCCTTCTCCCTCGTCGGCCTCATCGCCTTCCACATCCTCTGAATAGCAAACAGCAATATCGTATCATTCGCAGCACTGCTACATGCTATGTCTGTAGAGCGCAAACACGTTACGGTAGAACTGAAAGGAAGTCAAGCCGACCACCTTTGACAACTTCGCCCTCTTCGTCGAAAATCAGCTCCTCTTCTTCTCCCCAGCCGGCAACGTCGACGTTTTCGGCGGCCAAAGCAGCGCTGGTAAGACCGGCGGCCGACGGAGCTCCAACCGCCTTGCCTTTGCCCCCGGCTGCGATGGGGCCGCCGAAAGGCCCTCTGCTCACCTAAAGACCGTGCGTTGGGTGCGCTTCTTTATAACCACAGACAATGGTTCACGGGACCTTCAACTGCGGCCAGTTGTCCGTGCACTGCCGAATGGGAGGCGGCGGCTGGAGTAGGCGGCCGTTGGGGTCGACAGGGGGGAGGTGCTCCTCCCCGATGACCTCGACCAGCTGCTGGGCCTCTTCGGTGAGTCCGTGCGTGGCGGCGGTCAGGTAGGCGAGGGAGGGCTGGTTGGCGCCCTTGAGTACCTTGACGCGCTCCTGGACGTCGCCCAGCAGCAGGGCCATCTGGAACTGTCCGTGGGTGTCGCGGCGCATCTCGGCGATCTTCATCATCTTCTGCAGCTTCTCCATGTTGCCCGTGATCAGGTAGAGGAAGGCCAGCTTGTCGAAGTTCTTCGTCCGCTGATACACCATCTCTACCAGCTGGTGGTTGCCCTGCACCAGCGCCGCCTCACCCAACGCCTCCCAGCAGGCCTTGTCGTCCAGCGCCTTCGCCGCCTCCAGCGCCGCCTACAAGAACAGCACTGAGCGATCAACCACTCCACTACAGTACAAGGAAACTTACGAGAGGGGGGGGGGGGTGAGTACCGGGAAAATGCTTCAAAATGCGCTCGAAACACCGGAATTTTGTCCAAAACACGCTAAATTGTGCATACATAGACTTCAAAGTAGCTCAGGGAGCGAACACGTCGTCAAAATAATCCAAAAATGTAAGAAAATTTTGCGATTTCGAAAATATTTCCGGATTCTAGAATCTAGGGGGGGGGGGTCCCAGGAAAGTTGCCGATCTCTGACGCATCTCTAGAGGAAGCCCCCCCCCCTTTTTTTTTACCATGCACGTATGCTACAGTACGCCACTACAACAATTGCCGTCTATCCAACAGCCACCTCGAGATTGCCGCACTCGATGGCGAGTCCCAGTCGCGTCTTCTCGTCCTTGACAAAGTGCAGCGCTAGTTCTGGGTAGCCCTTCCTCTGGAGGTAGGCGATGATGGACTGTCCCACGAGCTTGGCGTTGCGCACCACCTGGAGGACCTGGTCGTAGTCGCGGTTGCAGAGGGCCAACTTGAAACGGTACTCGGTGGGGTCGATGCTGATGACGAGCGGCGCAGCCTCGCGATTCAGGCAGAAGAGCTTGTCGCCGCGCACGGCGTTGATGTAGACTGGGACGTCGAGGGTGCGCACGATGCCGTGGTCGCCGCTCGACGGCAGCACGTACTTCACGTGGTTGCTGGTCGTGTAGATGAACACGTTGCTCTCGTCGAAGGAACCGGACTTCACGCGCGTGCTCTCGTGCACAGAGCACAACTGGACCAAGCCGCCCCCTGAACGAAGAAGACGCGGAGATGGCCTTTCCCTATTCCTTTACTCCTCCAATTGTTGTATCAAGGTATCTATACTACAAGCAATGGCTACTAGTAGATGTACTTCTCTGTTGATCCAAAAGAATATTGGCGCGGTGACCACAAGTTCAAAGTTCCAATTCAAGAATCATAAACAAGAGAGTGTCCGTTGTTGACTGTACAAATTGAGCAATGAATGAGCGAAAGTGGTGGTTACCACAGGCACGGATGTAGAAGCACTGTCACTACATGCGGAACAGCACAACCCCAATAATCCCACCTGCGGCGGCGCCGGCCTGAACGACGGTGACCAGATGTCGACTGAGTAGGGCGGCGTAGTCCATTCTCTGGGACCAGACGACCCTCTTGACCTTGGACGCCTTGACGCTGGCCATGACGCGCTTCTGCTGCACGTCGAACAGATCCAGGCGATCGGAGTACTTGAGTAGCAGACGGCCCGTCCCAGCGTAAAAGAGGTCTTCCACGGCGGAGCTGCCGCCGCCTCCGAGCTCCAGCTTCTTTGTGGACTCGTTTGACAGATTCTTGATCGACAACTGGTGGCCGCCGCGATCGAGTACGGCGAAGCGATTGCGCGCCACCCAGACGGCCGTCAGCCCGGCGGATCGCTTGCCTGAAGTGGGCATCGGAATTAGAGCCTCGGATCTTGGTGAATGAAAGCGAAGTGCCACATGCCTTCAGGCGAGTCGGGTTGGGCTGAGCCGCTGGCCGCTTCTTTGGGAAGGATGTATAGGTCGTAGAGGCTGTTGTCGGCGTTGGCCGAGCGCGTGACCAGCAGGACTGCCTGCTCGGCGGGATTGTAGGCGATGGAGTAGTGGGAAATAGTCTGCTTGCCGCGCATCTGCATCAGGGCCACGTCCTTGGAGGTGGTCAGGTCGAGGCGGCGCACTTGCTTGTCCTTGACGTAGAACAGAAGGTTCTGATAGCAGGTGGAGGCGGGACGCTCGCGCTCAATCTTGAACACCATCATGCCGCTGTCGTGCCCCGCCGCGAACAGGTTCAGCGTGGGGTGGGCCGCCAGCGTCCAAAAGCTGAAGGCACGGAGACAAAGGTAGAGAGCGAGAGTCATAACAGATCCCGTCCTGAATTCACGGACCGGTCGTTGTCGTGTCGGAAGGTGTGGAGACATGTGCGCTTGTGCAGGTCCCAGACGCGAATGGCCTTGTCCTCAGAGTTGGACATGATCAGGTCGGCCCGAGGGTGGAAGAGGACGCAGCTGACGTTGTTGTAGTGGCCCCGACACGAGTCCACCTCCCAGGCTTTGCCCTCGTTGTAGCGCCACACCTTCACCTGCAACGAGAGAGAACAGGCCACAATCGTGGAGAAGGGAGGAAAAGGGAAAGAAGTGTCAGCGAGTGAAGATTAGAAAGCGCGCCTGTCTGTCGTCGGCGCCGGAGACGATGAGAGGCATGGAGGGATGGAAGGCGACGTAGTTGACGCCGCGGTCGTGCCCTTCGAGCACGTGCTTGACCAGTACGTCAGGCTGGCCGAACAGCTCCGTCGTCGAGGAGGCGCCGCTGCCCCCGCCGCCTGCGCTGCCCACAGAGGAACTGCCGGGCATGCGGATGCGCTCGCCGATCTCGCCTGCCCCAGGGGCCACGTTCTTCTTGCGCAGGCCGCTGAGAAAGCGCATAGTCAACGTTACGCGTGTGCATGGTTGTTTGGCAGATCATTACGAAATAAGGCAGAACGCTATTCAAGTGCTCCGACCCACCAACCTGATGTCCCAGACGCGCACGGTCTGGTCGAGGGAGGCGCTGACGACCAGGTCTTGCGTGGGATGGAACTGGGCGCACATCACGTAGTGGTTGTGCCCAGTGAGAATGGCGATGCTGTTGCGCGACTGCCAGTTCCAGATGCGGATCGTCTGGTCGTCGCTGGCGCTCACCACCCACGGGTAGGTGGGGTGGAAGTAGGTGGTACGAATGTAGTCCAGATGGCCCAATAGGGTGAATAGGCATCGTCGCTGCTTGTAGTTCCACACCTGCAGGGTGCAGAGTATCAGCGGCAGGACAAATCGAGTTACTACTAACTACACACTGACTCAACACCAAATCTCTACATCAGACCTTGATTTTGTAGTCGTCGCCGCCGGAAACAAAGATGGGCTGCTGCGAGTGGAAGCAGATGCCGCGCACGGGCCCGTCGTGCTCCTCGAACTTGTCGATCAGCACGCACATCCGGTAGTCGTACAGTTGAATGGCGCCATTGTGAAGACTGGCCAAGATCCAGGGTCGCGTCGGATGGAAGGACACGCCTACAAGTACAACAGAGCTTCGTCCCACCCCAGCCGTCTTCGTAGCCTTGCCTGTGGCACGCTGGAAAATCTTACCCTTCACGCGGGGAGATTTCGACTCGAACTTCTTCAGCATTTCTTCTCAGTGACTGCGAACGGTGTCAGATTCTGCAGGAGCAGCTAGTTCTAGGTAGCTCCGAACCCCTCCGTGACGACAGCCCGCTACACACTTTCCTCTCCGATCGGCGGAGTGGGTTCTTGTCTTCAATTTCGCTTCTGACGACCTTCCAACGTGTCACTGAACCTACTTTGTGCAGCGTCCTTCAATCATTGCACTGCCCTGTCATACTGTAGCGCCAGAATCCGATTTTTCGATTTCGAGTGGTACGATTTCGTCTGTTGCGGATTCCAGGCTCTTCACCAACGTAAATGGTGGGCAATTTGGGTATTCGGACGACTTGCACCCGACGCCTTGCACTCGACTCGCTAATTGATCTCAACACTACACTCCTACGATTATGAACGAGAACGGCAGCTGCCTGAGCTACTGGGCCAATCCGGTACACATTCACAGTCATTCTCTCTATGTACGGTAGATTTCTAGTGTGGCCTATAGTCCAAAATCCCGAAAATAAATATGGAAGTCCGAGCCTGGCATATGCTGACTGCGGAGGTCTACTGGTGCATGCTACGGCGCCAGTCGAAGTGATCCACAGAAGACCACAGACCAAAAGCCCAGTACGCGTGCTAACGGGCGCCCAGTGCGTGACAAACTGTCTTACCGCATGGCGGATGAAAAATTCTAGTCCACGCGACGGTGTGAATGAATTGCTTCACAATCCGTTATTGGACCGTCCACCGATCGTAGGCTGTTTATGCCCCATGACACCTGAATGAGGCAATGGGCGCCCCGCGGCGATCGCAAGAACAGATCTGCTCCATCCAGCCGTACCGGAACGTTTATGTCACTAGCCATGTAGCCGGCTCGAATAAAATCAGTACATGGTGTGATTACGCCCCAAGTGATGTACACCGCTAGGAAATTCTGGTGTGAGGTGGCGTAACGTCGCAAGAATATTCAAAATTCGAACTATTCAGTTACCGTACAGTTGTCGATAACCCGACAGTTGAATTGGCCAGTCACTGTCGTTCAACTGAATTCAAATTCAAAATAGAATCAGTGTTTGAATTACGGTATTCATTTATAGCAATCAAACTTGGCTTTGCCACGTTGTCTTAGCTGGCCCCGCCCCAACGTGGATGCTCGGTGTTCCCATTATTACGTTTCTTTACTCGACGTGAAGTCGACGAATCTCGTCTGGCTGCGTACGCAGCCGACTGGCCACTCAAACCCTAATCGGAACAGACAGTGCGATATGGCTGACACTCAAACCGGCGGCCGCTACCACCTTCACCAGCCCGACTTCAGCATCGAGCTCCGGCGTCGTCGCCCCAATGCCTGGTCGGGCTCGGGAGCAGAGCTTCGTATATATTGCACGACGACTGAATGTCTCGTAGACTGAATAACTTGTAGGGTCACCAGCGAGAGCCAAGGCAAGTACAACCTTGACAGCGACAATGGCGCATTTGGTAACACTGTCAGCAACACGGGCGGCACCACTTACGAAAGGAACGTCGGCCACTGCAGTGGGGGCGGAAGCAAGCGCAGAGGAGCCATGATGGGGCCAAACCGCGTTTTCAACGGGCGACACAGGCGAACCAGTCATAGCTTCGCGGAGGATAGCGGCGCTGTTCGATCGACGGCTAACGGCAGTCACTGGCCCGAGGGGGCGAAGTGTCACAGGGCTTGGGGCGCGGTCAAGTTCAGGGCTGGCGGCCACTCGGAGGCGGTGGTCGTCGAGATCGACAAGCTGATGGAAGAGGACTTCGAGGTAAAGATGGCTCGATTTGGGCTTTTGGATCGCAAAACTTGTCAACTTGGTGACCCAGCCTTTGAACTCATTTGAGGCCCATCCGCCTACGGGGAGACACCCACCCTCGAAGGAGGCCAACTACATCAGTGACGTGCTTCCCTGCCTGGCTGCCCTCAACTTTCGCCACCGCCAGCAGCAGCACAAGAGCGCTAACATCGATGACGCCAAGTGGGACGGTCTGCAGGAAGGCGGCGGCGGCGCGCGACGCTCCAACATCCCGTGCGTACAGTATGTAGCGTTCGCCAATTCCTATTGTCGTGGTTCCAACGGAAGACAAGACGGTGAGGACGTTTTGTAGGCTCGGCGGCAGAGTGGACGTGTGTGGTGGGTGTGGCTCGCCAAGGGCGCGGTCACTGTCACTTGAAGAGGGCAGTAACAGTACTGAGGAGGCGAGCCCCAGCGCCGACTCGCTCTCGGTGCTTCCACTCGCGGCCGTTCCGCTGTACGCCCAGCAGCAGCAGACGCAGCCGATCTTCCTCTCGCACGCCTACTACCGGCAGGGGGGTTCCGTGCCGCAGTCGCAACCGGTGTCGACCTTCGTGGCTGCGCCTGTCTACTCGCTGCTGCTCGTGCCTGGATACGCCAGTGCCATCCACGGAGCACTCGACTTTGTAGGGTTCGCCGCGTAGTGTCGTTGTTGAAATTGCTCTTCTCGCATCTGTCGTTCTCGTCGCGTCCTTTGCAGTTGTCGCAGCAGCTGCTGGACTTCTACTGTCGTCATCGTCAGTCGGAGGCGGTGCTCCGGGACAAGGAGGCGCTCTGCCTTCGCTTCCGTCAGACGCTCACGTCCAAGTTCGGAAGTGCGTGGACGCGCTTGTATGAAGGAAGACTCGAGCGTGGGATGCTCTGCTGATTTGCTGATGATTCGCTGTAGTGTGCCGGGGGGGGGGGGGGGGGGGGTTTCGGGGGGGGGGTCAAGTGACCTATTTGGAAAAAAGTAGGAATTTTGAAATGGGTAAGAAGTGCCAAAAATCCCTTAATTTTGATGGAAAACAGCCTAAATATAGCGCCGCAGGCGAAAATTTGGCGGGGGCATAAGGTGCAGGTGCTTCCTGGCCATCGTGTGCGTTCTTGGCAGGTGCTTCCTGGCCATCGTGGGGTCTTCGAGAAACGGATTCGGTGCCCAGTGGAGCGACATCGACATGCACCTTCGCCCGGACTGGAGTAGCAAGCTCTGCGAAACTCTGGTGGACGCAGCTTCGTGCTACTCACTCTGCTGATTCTGTCTCGGTCACGTCGTCGTTCTGCCTTTGCTTTGTTCAGCGGTGCAAGGACGCCGGCGACTTTCTGAGTCAGGCGGAGAAGACGCTGATCGAGCGGCTAAGTGCGCTGCTCACGCTGACTGCTTCGTGTGTTGGTTCCGCCCGCAATTCGTTGGTTCAGACGGCGACAGCCGTACGTCGCCTTCCGCCGGTCCGATCGTCAAGTCGTCCATCATACGCGCCAGCGTGCCCATCCTTCGGTTGACCTACGACGACGGCTACGGTAGCCGCTACAGCGTCGACCTCAATGCCGACGACAGCGACGTCTCCGTTCGCAACAGCTTCCTCCTCTTCAACTACTCTAAACGTGAGTAGTGCGCATTTGACCTCTCTCTGGCATCGGGACAATCGAGAAGGTCTTTCATATTTCAAGTCACAAACGAATAGGAGTATATGTTCTGGAGGGCGTTGAATCCGCAGCACATTTAGCTCTTGTCATTAGATTTGAACTTCCATGAAATACAAGCGTGTTGACGAAAATGTAAACTTTAATCGTCCCAGTGCCCACGATACTGTTCTAATACTCTTGTTCAACTTCTTCACTTACTTTCAGTGGACCCAAGAGTGCAGCCGCTGATACTGTAGGTCGCTTTACGTTGTTTGGCTTTGTCGCTTGATATCAACTGGATGCATACCGTAGCACTATTATGTATAGGGCAGTGAAGGCGCTGGCTAAGCACTACGGCATCAACGACGCGCAGCACTCGACGCTGTCATCCTACTCGCTTGTGCTGATGGTCATCAACTACCTCCAGTGTGAGCGAGCACTCTTATACGAATCGTCGTGTTTGTGTCCTGTCACTGTGCGAGTAGAGTGTGTTGCTTGATTCAGGCGTCCGTCCCCGCGTGCTGTGCAGTCTGCAGCAGGCGTTTCCGCGGGAGTTCAGCAAGAGTGTGCCGGTGGAACAGTGCTGGAAAGGCGGCCTGATGGTCAGCGGCAGCTTCTTCGCCGCCAACACGTACAATCGACAGAGCGTCGGGGAGCTGCTCATCGGATTCCTCCACTACTACGGCTACCTTTTCGAGTGGGTGGAAGGAATCGCCGACGACGAAGCGTCGTCCTCATTGGCTGCTGTCTTGGAGTAGTCTGCCTTCACTCACTCCACTGCAGCTACGAGAACGGCGTCGTGTCGGTGCGCTGCGGTCGCGTCATCTCTCGAGAGGAGCTGAATCCGGCGACCCGCTACCAGTTCGAGACTGGGTCGGCCTTCGTCTGCGTCGAGGGTACATTTTGTTTGCTGGAGTCAAAACCTGCAGTTCGGTTGATGTACATATTGTGACGTTCTGTTCCAGAGCCCTATACCGGTCAGAACACGGCCTACTCCGTCTACGAGGCGCGCCGATTCGAGGAGATCAAAGAGGCGTTCCGCGACGCCCACAAGTGCCTGCGAGACAAGTGCGACTTCCGCGCCCTGGTGGGACCTCGCTGAACGCCCATTGACCACGACTCATCTCTTCCCCTCTTTGTCTTCTTCTCTTGTGGAGGATGCAGTCGCCTCGTCGCTCCCTCGCCAACCGTCTGCTACTAGGTTGTGTCCTACTACACGTATCCAGTTCTCTCGCTTGATTCGACTGCTCCGTCTTGATAACCGGTGTGTGGTGCGCAGAGGGTACTAGGTGTGTGGTTTCGTTGGCGTCAGCTTTTGCCTTTATAGAGTTCGTCGAGTTTCTTTCCCGCCCTCATGCTTTTGGGAATGGAGGAGGTGTGTGTGTGTGTCTAGATCTAGAGCTCGACCACGCATGCCTCGTTTGATAGAATAGATACTTTGGTTTCGCTTGAGTGGTGTATCTCTTGTTCTGGTCGTGTGCAACGTGTCGTGCCCCTTCTTTGTTCTTTCCTCCTATATCGTCCCCAGATATTGGTTTTGTTGTCCCCTCCACTCAGTTCCCCTTGCCACGCGAAAGGCGATGCCCGTTTCTGTTTCGTCGGAACCTTGATTCATGGTGTAGTACCCGGGTTTTTGCGTATAGGAGTGGACATCGGATGTCTTCAGGTAGACATAGCGCTGTCTCTAGATCTCTGGGAGTGCGTCGCGTGGGCGACGGGTAGTTGGCGATAACTGGTGCTCATAACCTCCAGTGGCGAAGGTAGACGGCGTGGATGAATGGCTGACCAAAGAAGTACAGATCGCCTGTTCTCTGCTGTAAGATTGGTCGTAAGAAAAGTCTTGAAAAGCCTCCATCCTTCCCTTTGTTGGCGCAACAGCACGCCCGATACCGTACGCTTTCTAAACTAACAGCTCACATCGCTAGTCTTCGAATCGAACGGAAGCGAAGTTGGCACATAGATGTATAAGACTGTACAGTGGAAGATTGGTTATTGGTTAGCCGCTTCATACCGACAGTCAAGCTAGACGACTTCGTATCTCGCGTGACGATAGCGCAGTCGACGTCGAAGATGCTGATGTAGGAGGTGATCTTGCCCTTGTCCTCCTGCGACTTCAAAGCCACTATCAGCCGGTCGTTCAGCTCAGCTCCAGATGGCCAAGCTCTACTGGCATAGGGTGGGTCGCCAATCGAAGCGAAAGGGCAGCGATACCTCGCTATCTTCGTCAAGACGCGCACTCGCTGCTGAAGAGAGCAACTCCATGACAGTGCACTTGCAACCGTCGATTGAACGACGGCGACGTCCGACTGTCAACGGATAGCTCTCTTAGTTGCGAGCACCTTCCAATTGAGAAACCGAGATGCCAGCAATGAGGGCGATTAGCTCATTCTTCGAAAGGAGCCAAGTCTGGGACGGCCGAGCCGAATCCGGAACAGAGGGAAGGAGTAAGAGACTGAATGAGCTTCGTTGGAGGAAGTGAGTGCAGAGGAGAGGCGAGGGGGGGGGGACAGTCGTCAGTCAACAAAGCAGACAAGGTGGGGGAGGCGCCGAGCGCAGCGACTTCAGTCATTGTCATGTCGTCGTGATGTCAACGGAGAGACGTCTACAAAATGGGACGGCGCTGTCTCTCTCCGCTTGCTGCCTACACTACATGTACTGTACATAACATACGTACGAACGTCCTGTCTGCTGGGGTTGGCGGACGGGACAGCACGTTGAAGGAGAGGGAGGAAGGGGAAAGTGACTGCTCGCCAGGTGGGGCTGGGTGGCGCAAAGAGGGAGGAGGAACAAGTCGTCGCGCTCGCCTTGCCACGCCAGTAGTTGGTCGCCCTCGAGAGGCCGTAAAAGCAAGCACTTCACAATTGGGTCTGCTTCAGAGCGCGCAACAGGGGATGCCCACCGGCTGAGTGAGAGGGAAGGAGGGCGGAGGAGACAGAGGAGGGTGAAAGGGGGAGGGACAATCCGTGGCTATTGTTCCGACACCCAAGCGCGCAGAAAGAACTGCGGGCGACAACCACCACGACGACAATTCACGGCCGACGCAGCAACTTAGCAGAAAGGGAGGAACAATGGCGGGCGCTTCGCCTTAGGCGCAGCGAAGGACGGCCTCGCAACCGACAATCGCTCAACCAAACCACCAGTGTGCGATTGTACGCAACGCAGAGCACGCACGCAACAGAGTGGAATGCAAACTCCACATTTCGCCATCCTAGAATGGTCGGAGTCCCATACGAACCGATCCTGTCAGTAGAAAACAAAACAACAACATGTGAAAGAAATCAAACGGTAACAACGACGGACAGATTCATATATCCTATGGTACCTCTAAAGGCGTCGTCTATCGTCTCAGAAACGTCTACGGCAATCGTATCAGATACGTTGCTCTATAGGGGTTGTTTGGACGGGTTCCTACTTCGTCGTGAACACAATATAACAGAAGGCATCCACATGCTACACGCGCCGAATGTTTCGAAAGCCAGCTCCTCCACCATCAACAGCGAGCTTTGTGGGAAAGCTAGCCATTCACACATCACTCTACCCATAGCTATGGGTGACAATTCGGAAGACTATAGCAATCTAGCTACACGTACATCACAACTCGCTGTGGATGTGGCCAAATTTGGGGCTTTCGCAACACCAAATACAAGAGAGCGAACCAGGCGTGATTCGGCCAAACCAAAGCGAAGTGAAACTGGACAGTGAACCTACTGTAATTGGATCGAATAAGGTTCGACCTAACGTGAGCCTAGACCTCCAACAGAACACAACACAACCCCAACAACTCTCCACTTTGCGAAGAAGCGAAATGGCAGGGGCTTGTACAAATGCAGAAGGCCACACTAGAACGACATCCCTGGAAAGCACCTGTGCCGATTCTTGCGGAACAGCTCCTTCTCGGCTCGCGTGGACACGTCGTCCCAGCCGACGCGCGACTGTCGTCGGCTGCTGAGCTTCGCGTGGTCCTGCGCCCAGTGGGCCTTCATCTCCGACGAGGAGTAGTCGCGATAGTTGCAGCCGCGGCAGCGTAGCGGAGGCCGTGAAGGGTTGACGTGCCACTTCCAGACGTGAGCCACCATGGCGTCTCCGATGTCGGTGCCGCCGACCTCCGACACCTGCGAGGAGCAGGTGACGCACCAGACGCTTCGGCGGCCCGACGACGCCCCCTTCGACCTGGCCTGCGCTCCCGGCTGGCCGCGCTGACTGGCTGCCGCCGACAACGACGAAACAGCACCCGGAGTGGCCGCCCGTCCATGCCGGCGATCGGCGGAAGAGTCGACACTCTCCCGCTGCTGCTCGCGACGGCGCTCCACCAAGCTGCTGCTTCTGGCCGTCTGTCTGCGGCCGTCGTTGCCACTTCGGCTTCTAGACGACCGCTCTTCGGCCCGACCGCGCCATCGGTTCAACTCGTACGCGTCGCGAGAGCTGCTCGAGCTTCCACCGCCGCGCCCACGATCCGAGCCAACGCTGTCCCGTCTGACGCGCCCATAACCACCTAAAGGATGTGTTACTAGCAAATGACTGCACACAGCTTTTATGCCTGCAGAAACGACCTTGTCTCGGCGGAGGCGGGCCGTACGAGTTCCGACCACTCGGACGAGTGTCGCGCCCGCTGCGACCGAAGACGGAAGTCGAGGTAGAACCAACTAAAGGAGCTCGTGGGCGGCACTGTCCACCTCCCGGGGCGAAAGGTGACGAAGCAGCAGCGCCGAAACGAAGTGGTCGAGGGATGAAGGGTGCAGCGTTGCCCCAAGGCGGCGGCCTTGGCGGAGGCATGGAAAGCAGTGGGGAAATGTCATAGCTCTGTCCGGCTGTCGTCCAACCGCCACGCTGGTCTCGTCCTACGACACACACCTTCCGATATGCAATTGACTTCCAACATTCCAGTCAGTCAAACTATGAGTACCTTGTCGTGCGTCCATTTCTGAGGTTGGTGTTGGAGCGGCTTCGTCGGTCAGAGATCGTAACACGTCGGGCTTTGCTTCGACTGCCCCACCACTGGCGTCAGCGAAAACGACGGCCGACGAGTCCCACCGTTTCTTCCGCTGCTTCTCTTTCAAGAACAAGACGTCGTCCGCGCCGTCTCGATCGGGCGCAGCAAGTGTGTCGCTGGCGCTCTGCTGGCCATGGGACGCTACGACGGTGGTCGACTGGACGTGATTGGTCGTAGTGGCATTCGGTGAAACCTCGCTGCTTTCCACTGCTGCTGGCGCAGCTTCACCAGCAGCTGTCGGACTTCGACGTGAAGTTGTTGTCCCACTATTCTCAGCCGACGGGGTGTCCGCCAGCAAGTCAACCACCACAGGAGATGGCGTTTTGCTTGAGGCTATCTTTGCGAGTTCCGCTTCGAAAGTGCGATCCGTCCCATTTGGCGAATCGTCTATAACAGGGGCTTCAATGAGAAACAGTAAATCGTTACCCCACATTTTGTTCTCGAACCTGCTTCACGTGAAGACGCCTCGATGACGACGCCTTCCAATGGGGCTTGTCCAGACACTTCAGCGCTGTCGGCAGACGGTCCGAGCGCGACTGATTCTCTTGCTCTGGGCGAAGCGAAGCACTGCTTGAGCAGAGGGGCGAGTTTGGAAGAGAAGAGCTGCTTGGTGTCCTCCCATCTCCTGATGACGTCGAGAGGGCGCGGCTGGCGTCCGCCCATCTCGTGGGCGCTCTTCAGGTGACGCGTCATGGCGTCGGGATAGAAGCAGGAATGGACGCAGGCGACGTAGGGGCAGACGAGGGAAGACTGAAGATGGACTTTGGCCACGTGGTTCTTCTTGCCCTGATCGCTGAACACCTCCTTGCCGCAGTCGACGCACTGGTCGCGAATGGGGAAGCACTGGCGCAAAGCCTGCACCACGCGAGGATCGCAGGGACTGATCTCCTTCTCGTAGTGGTCCTGAACCGATGAAGGCCCTGTCCTATCGTCCAACGACCGCTCAACAACAAAAGACGCTTCTCACCTCGTATACGTGCCTGCTTTTCGCCGCGGCACCATTGCTAACCTCGGCGCCGCACAGAGAGCACACGGCGAGGGCCAGAGTCTCGGCACTTGCATGGCCGCTGTTCAGCTCTTCAGCCGTCTCGTCGCCGGACGTCGCCAAAGCGACATTCGGTCGGCTATCGTCAGTCGTCCCTCCATCCTCCGCCGCAGCTTCGCCGGGCGATTTCTCGACGATGGTGGTTGCAGGCAGCGTCTCGCCCGACGGCGGCTTCTCAACATTGCGCACGTTTGGGGAATTCGTCGTATTAGCCTCGTTGCTGTCTTCCGCAGCACCCTTCCCCTGCTGCTGGCGATTCTTGTTGGAATAGGAGGCGGCTGGGCCGGCTCTTGTCGAGAAACAGCTGCTCATGAATCGACGGATCTCGGCCTTATCCTTGCAGTCGAGCACCGTGAACTTCACGCTCTTGTGACTCTGCTCGACGTGGCGCCTCAGTTCTTCAAGCGTAGGGCGGGTGTCCTTGCAGTAGGAGCAGGAGAAGCGGCAATCCATGTGGAGGGCGGCGTGGGCCATCATGGCCACCTTTCTGCGCTCCACCAGCTTCTTGCATCGCTTGCACTGCGCCTTTGGCTCGACATGCGACGGCGACTTTGACGCATCGCAACCTTCGTCTTCAATTGACATCGGAGACGGATTTTCACCCACTTCGTGCTCTTTTGCCTCTGGCGGAAGGTCAGTCGTCATGTGAGAGCCGGCGATGCCGATGCGCTCGCCTTCCGACGCCCTCGCTCGTTTTCTCCGCGGCTCGTCCTCTTGCCGCTTCCGGGAACTCTTCTTCGAAAGGGGCTTCTTCAGCGCTCTGCTTTCAAGTGGGCTGACACGGGAGCTGTCCGCCTCCACAAGTTGGACATTTTGTGGAACTGATGACGTTGAGCTGTCTTCATTCTTGACTGTACCGGTCGTCAGACTGTCTGGCAACTCGTCCTGCGCCGATGCCTCTGCCGCTGCATCGTTCGCGCTGCTCTCGGCGGTTTCCCTGTCCAACGCCGACCGACCACCACCGCCGTACCAGGCTCGCCCGTCCCTTTTCGCTTTCAGGCAGTCGTTGTAGATGACCTGCGCCAAACGGTCCATGTAGGGGCGTCGCTGCTGCAACAGACGAAGAAAAAATACAAGTGTGACTTCAATCTTTGGCGCGCGCATCGACGCAGCAGCACAGAAAGTGCACCGCGCGGGCGCACCGTCAGCAGGTCGAGCTGGTGCAGCTTCTCTGCCGAGTGAGCCAGCAGCTCCTCCATGGAGCCGGCGTCCACGCGACACACCGAGCACATGTAGGGCTTGTAGTCCAGATGGTTGTGGATATGGCCGTACAGCTGCTTCAGCAGCACTCTCTTCTCGCAGACTAGGCATGACACTCGGACCTTACCATCCTTCTTGCCGACGTCGCCAGAAGTCGTCGTGTCGGGGACACTAAGAAGTTTTAACGTTATATTTACCACCGGAACATTAGGCGGATCTATTTCATCCGTTTGTCGGATCTTTGCTCTTTCGCGATCCGCATGGCCGATTCGGCCCAAATTTTGACACGTGTTCGGATTTGGGATGCCGATCACATATCAGAAGAGAAATTTCAAAAATTCTTTCGCGTTCGTGAGTTATAGGGCTTCGGACAATTTTGACGTTGCGCTGCAGTCGAACGCGACGTCGTAGGAAGTTGGTGTAATTGAATGAAGTATTTGACTTTGTAACCTTTATCTACACACCAATTTTCAGCCCAATTGATTGCAAACTGATTTTGCGTAAATTGGCCATTTCTTCAAATATATAGGTTAAAATCAATTGGGCTGAAATTTGGTGTGTAGATAAAGGGTACAAAGTCAAGTACTTTATTCAAATACACCAACTTCGTACGACGTCGCATTCGACTGCAGCGCAATGTCAAAGTTGTCAGAAACCCTATAACTCACGAACGCGAAAGAATTTTTGAAATTTCTCTTATAATATGTGACCAGCATCCCAAATCCGAACACGTGTTGAAATTTGGGCCGAATCGGCCGGGCGGATCGCGAAAGAGCAAAGATCCGACAAACGGATGAAGTAGATCCGCCTAATGTTCCGGTGGTAAATATAACGTTAAAATGGATGCAAAATCCGTCGCTCATTTTCGGAATACCTGAGTAACTGTTACAACGGCCCAACCCACCTCATGCCTTCCCTTCTTCACTCCTTCTGGGTCGAAATCCGGTAGTGCCTAGTGGCTTGCGATTGTGAACCCTCTGACTCCGTTCAAGTCTCGCATGACTTGACACCACGCAAGCAAATCGCCAGCGTTTGAGTGGTAGAATAACTGGTTTCGGTTTGAGCTGAACTGAAGCTTCAGAGCGTTTTGAACACTTGTATACTCGACGATACTTCGAAATGTAAACAGCGGCTACGCCGCGATGTGTGTATGTCACAGGCTGCATACCATCTTGTCGCAGCAAAGTTGAGCGCGAGAAGCAGTGCGGCGGCGGCAACGGCAGCCGGCCATTCGGTTGCTTGCAAGTCCATATTACTAAGCGGCAAAACTCTGTCCGTCTGTTTGTTTGTCTGTTTGTTTGTTTGTCTGTGAGTGCTCTAGCGCTCGCTACAGTTGACGGATCGCGATGATCTATAGCTTAAACTGACCGTCAGAACACGCGGTTTTGCATCTTTGCTTTTAGAACTTTGACCAATGTCTAAATGCCATAAAATTTTGACAATTTCGAGTGTGAGGTGCACAATTCTGCTTAACCACAATGATTCAAATGGCGGCCACGGTGGGAATGACGCGTGCACTGTACGCCAACACGCAAAACATCAACTTCAATTGATAGTGGGGTGTCACCATTCATGACAGAGTTGTCGTTGTGAGACTCCAAAGTGTATTCGCAGGCACTGCATGCACTGGCAGGGGCACAGCATCAAACTGCTTTGGATCTATGTCAAACGTCTTTAGATCTATCTGAAATCTTCTACGGGCTAAACCCAAATGTCTATGGGCTAAACCCAACTATCAATTGCGTTTTTACAGGCATGGGAGCTGGTGCGAGCATAAATGCAGGCACTGGCAGGGGCACAGTGTCAAATGTCTTTAGATCTACCTGAAATCTCCTACGGGCTAAACCCAAATGTCTATGGGCTAAACCCAAGTGTCTATTGTGTATTTACAGACACGGGAGCTGGTGCGAGCATAAATGCAGGCACTGGCAGGGGCACAGTGTCAAATGTCTTTAGATCTATCTGAAATCTCCTACGGGCTAAACCCAAATGTCTATGGGCTAAACCCAATCATCTATTGTGTATTTACAGGCCCGGGAGCTGTCACGCGCCTAAATGTAGGCACTGGCAGGGGCACAATGTCAAATGTCTTTAGATCTATCTGAAGTGTTCTATGGGCAAATCCCAAGTGACTACGGGCTAAACCCAAGCATCTATTGCGTATTTACAGGCACGGGAGCTGGCGAGATCGCAAACATAGGCACTGACAATGGAACAAGGTCTAACGATCTGAGATCTAACTGTAGTGTCCTGCAGTGCACTGAATTTGATGATTGCTTTATCTCCTTCATGCTCTGCAAATTGCCCATGTGCTATTGACCATAGAGATTCTCCTACGGGCTAAAGGCTCTAGTCCAATATACTAAGCGGCAAGAGTCTGTCCGTCTGTTTGTTTGTTTGTCTGTCAGCGCTCTAGCGCTCGCTACAGTTGACGGATCGCGATGGTCTATAACTTAAACTGACCGTCAGAACACGTAGTTTTGCATCTTTGCTTTTAGAATTTTGACCGAGGACTAAATTCCATAATATTTCGAAAATATCGACTGCGCCAGTACATTCTGAGCACACAAGGCACCACACGTTGTGATTGACGTTTGATTTCACGCCAAAAGCGCTTTACAATGTCACCATTCACTACAGAGTTGTCGTTGTGAGACTCCAAAGTGTATTCGCAGGCACTGCGCGCACTGGCAGGGGCACAGCATCAACCTGCTTTTGATCTATGTCAAATGCCTTTAGATCTATCTGAAATCTTCTACGGGCTAAACCCAAATGTCTACGGGCTAAACCCAACTATCTATTGTGTATTTACAGGGACGGGAGCTGGTGCGAGCACAAATGCAGGCACTGGCAGGGACACAGTGTCAAATGTCTTTAGATCGATCTGAAATCTCCTACGGGCAAAACCCAAATGTCTATGGGCTAAACCCAAGCGTCTATTGTGTATTTACAGGCACGGGAGCTGGTGCGAGCATAAATGCTGGCACTGGCAGGGGCACAGTGTCAAATGTCTTTAGATCTATCTGAAATCTCCTACGGGCTAAACCCAAATGTCTATGGGCTAAACCCAAGCGTCTATTGTGTATTTACAGGCACGGGAGCTGTCGCGCGCCTAAATGTAGGCACTGGCAGGGGCACAATGTCAAATGTCTTTAGACCTATCTGAAGTGTTCTACGGGCAAAACCCAAGTGACTATGGGCTAAACCCAAGCATCTATTGTGTATTTACAGGCATGGGAGCTGGCGAGATCCTAAACATAGGTTCTGACAATGGCACAGGGTCTAACGGCCTGAGATCTAACTGCAGTGTCCTGCAGTGACTAAATTCGATGATTGCGTTATCTCCTTCATGCTCCGCAGATTACCCATACGCTATTGACCATGGAGATTCTCCTACGGGCTAAAGGCTCTAGTCCTATATACTAAGCGGCCTAGAGTCTGTTTGTTTGTGTGTTTGTTATCGCGATAACTCGAGACACAGGCGATGGATCCTGGAGATCTATAGCTTAAACTGACCGTCGTGGACTGGAAGGAATCCCCTCCTATTTTAAAACTTTCGCAAGTTGCTAAATTCCACAAAAAAACATGAAAATATCGGCTGCACAGTACATTTTGAGCACTAAGGAGTGGCTGACAGTTTCTTTCATGCCACTTTTGCAGTATTGTGTCACCATTCACTACAGAGTTGTCGTCTTGAGACTCCGAGGTGTATTTACAGGCATGGTGAGTGGCGCAAGGCTAATCGTAGGCACTGGCAGGGGCACAATCTAAAATCGACTTTGGGCTGAAGCCAAGCATCTACAGGCTAAACTCAAATACTATTGCTGTGTATTCACAGGCACGTGACCAGGTGTAATTGTAGGCAGTGGCACAGGCACAACTTGAAGTCATCTACAGGCTAAAGAGAAATACTCGCTGTAGCATGCCATACGTCGCTGCATGTTCTGACCAGTGGCATGCGCCATCGGTAGCTTCATGACAATTGCGTAACAACAGTGCTCTTGGGACTACAGAGATTCTCCTACGGGCTTAAGGCTCTAGTTCGAGTACTAAAGTCCGTTCAAAATAAATGCGAACTGGAGGTTTTTTGGACCGCTCCGCGACCTGTTTCAGGGAAATCGCTATTATGTGGTATCAATCGATAGAGGATGCGGAGCGGGTTAGGGATCTTGGTATTTTTCGGTAATCACGCAACACGCACAAAAATTGACGCTCAGTGAAAAAAATCGACTTTTTCATAGCGCAAGCGATTTTTTTCGTTCGAACGGCAAATCGTAGAGCAATATGTCTTTACTACGTCCACAAAGTTTGATGACCCTATCGCCACGCAACAAAAAGTTGCAGCCATTCTCCCGAACCCTACTTTTTGAAATCCTTAAGAAAATTGAAAAATCGCCGCAAAAAATTGCCAGAACTCTATAACTTTTCAAGGCTTTGGTCAATACAGCCCAAATTTGTGTGTTTGGTGCTAGACATATAAGACTATGTTTACACCAAACAGGAGCACTGCGCCGTCTGTATTTCTAAAGCAGCAGCCAGTCAAATACGCTACTTTGATAGGCCGAAATTGGGAAGTATGAAGTCAGAATACAGAGTGCTCACTTTTGCGGCCGTAACCTCTTGTTTAGTAAGGTTAGCGCGCCTAGCAACATATCGTTCAATTCGCCTCAGTTTACTCTACAATTTTGTTGGTTAGCACTCTTTTCAATTTCTGCTACTTTTTCGAGATAATCGCAAATTTCGGTTAGAAGCTTAACCAGAGAATATCTCGATACAGAGGCAAAATTCGAAAATCATGAACATATGCAAAAGTGTGCTAATATATTGGGCGCACCAAATGAAAAAGGCCAAAGTCATCCAACTTTGTCCAGCAAACAGCCACGGATAAATAAAGACAGAGTGGAGATTTAAACCACTGGCTGTGGCAAAAAATGGCGAAAATCCAACTTCGTTTCTCGGTAAGTCAGGCAAGTAACAACGAATTCTCACGAAACTGGCTACACAACTAGAAGGTACAAATACCTAAACAGCGCGCTATCAAGTGGCTCTCTCAACTACCCAGTTCGCACCTAGTTCGCATCAAGTTTAAAATGTGCGCCGCAGGGCATTTGGCAGGGTGCTGTACTCGCAATATGAGGTTGGCACGGTCATCATCAGGTGTACGGTAGGTACTATATGTCTAGCATCAACCCTGTTAATCTGAGAATGATCGGCCCAGTAAGTAAGAAGTTATAGAGTTTTGGCAATTTTTTGCGGCGATTTTTCAATTTTCTTAAGGATTTCAAAAAATAGGGTTCGGGAGAATGGCTGTAACTTTTTGTTGCGTGGCGATAGGGTCACCAAACTTTGTGGACGTAGTAAAGACATATTGCTCTACGATTTGCCGTTGGAACGAAAAAAATCGCTTGCGCTATGAAAAAGTCGATTTTTTTCACTGAGCGTCAATTTTTGTGCGTGTTGCGTGATTACCGAAAAATACCAAGGGCCCTAACCCGCTCCGCATCCTCTATCGATTGATACCACATAATAGTGCCTTCCTTGAAACAGGTCGCGGAGCGGGCCGAAAAACCCCCAGTTCGCATTAATTTTGAATGGACTTTAGTTAGGTCGTCCGACTTGTCGAGTGCCGTCGTGTATGCAAGATTTTGCTGGTAGACAAGTTTCAAAACATCAAGTTCTACATATTTCTCGCATTGTTTTGCGTAGTCATACTACCGTAGTCCACTCTAAATTTTCCGTTTGAGACAGAACTATGACACAATTGCAACGACACTCACAATTCAAATTCAAATTTAAAAACGAAGTTTGCAGTTCAACACTCCTCCATCATTGTTTCGACATATACTACCGTAGTCTATTCAAAACTTTCCGTTTGAAACAGAATTATGACATAATCATAACGATAACCGCAATTCAAATTCAAATTTCAAACGCCATTTGAAGTTCTACACTCTTCTCTGATCGTCTGGTCGTGCACTACCCTAGTCTAGTCAAAATTCTCCGTTTTAGTCAGAACTATGACATAATTACAACGATAACCACATTTCAAATTCGAATTTCAATCACCATTTGAAGTTCTACACTCCTCTCTCATTATGACCTATACTACCGTAGTCTATTCAAAATTCTCCGTTTGATACAGAACTATGACATAATTACAACGATAACCACATTTCAAATTCAAATTTCAGTCACCATTTAAAGTTCTACACTCCTCTCTCATTATGACCTATACTACCGTAGTCTATTCAAAACTTTCCGTTTGAGACAGAACTATGACATAATCATGACGATGACCGCAACTCAAATTTAAATTTCAAACGCCATTTGAAATTCTACACTCTTCTCAGATTGTTTGGTCGTGTACTACCGTAATCTATTCAAAATTCTCTGTTTGAGACAGAACTATGACAAAGTTAGAACAAGCACAACAATTCAATTTTCAGTTTCAAAACATCAGTCAGGTATCCGCATTTTACAGTTTGCTTTGTGCCTGCACGCAGAATCACACAATTATGTTGTGAACAATTGTTTGAACTTGCGCGGCGGGAAGTTCGATCCTATTCTAAATGTGATCGGCGATGTCAAGCCCCTCGACTTGAAGGGAATACGTTCAAAATTCTGACTTCATGGGCAGAACTCGGAGAAAGCGAAAAGTTTCCGCTGGCGACGAGAAAGAAGAGCGTTCGTCGAAAGAGAAGCCGTTGCCAAAGAAGACGGTGACAACAGCAGCGCCAATGAAATTGCCCAGGAAGCAGGCTGCTGCAGCAGACACGAGCGACGACGACTCTTCTGCTCATGCCCCGGCAGCGCGCAGGATTGCTCTGCCCGTTCGCTATCCTCCGCAGGTTCCCGATATTCCTCAGGATCTCCAGACGAACGAGCTGCTTCGCAGGCTGAAGGTAATGCCTTGAGAAGAATTGTGGATGGGTGGGCGCTAATAGATTTCTTTGGTACCTAAATACTAGGTAACGATACGTGGCTATAATCACAATCACGAGTACCTAATTTTGAATAGGTAAAGTGCAACTTGATTCTACCTTCTTGTGAGTTCGGCATCCGACCGTCTCGTTTCTTGCAGCTGCTTCACAACTCGCTGTCGTCGACCGATCCAGTTGGCTCGACCGTCTCCGAAGAGGCACAAGACCGCTACGGCGGCTTGGCCCTTCATCTGATCGCACCACAGTTCATTAGGCACACGAACGCAGACGTGCGCATTCTGGTCGCCTGCTCCATCTGCGACCTCATCAGAATCTTCGGCGGCGACGATTGCCCCTACGGGGACCAGAACGATCTCAAGGTGACCGCGCGCCTGACACTCGTGCTTTGGATGTCCAACAGATTTCTCGTGTTCTACTTTAGACGGTGCTGCTGTTCCTATCGAAGCAGCTTCGCTTTCTGGACGACTCGAAGTCCTCCTACTTCTCAAAGTACTTCAATCT
This sequence comes from Linhomoeus sp. GSCO2_2, assembly GCA_030248115.1. NCBI lineage: Eukaryota > Metazoa > Nematoda > Chromadorea > Monhysterida > Linhomoeidae > Linhomoeus > Linhomoeus sp. GSCO2_2. The sequence goes on along the minus strand of JASAMZ010008775.1, from coordinate 99,219 downwards.
CCTCGAGGTCAGTCCGTTATTTTATGCCGTCCCCTATCTCCTTGTTACGTTCTCTACAACAACCTATACCTATCGCTGGCTTTGTTTGCTCGGTGGCTCGTACTGCGGGGCGCGCTCCTACGAAAGGTTCTTAGATTCCAACAAAAAGGCACAGCACAAAACTGCTAGTGGGTTTCACAGCTGGCGCATCACTCGTCTTGTACCCCTCTGTCGGTCGCTTCAATCAGCTGATCAGGCCGTCGGAATCGGTTGCTTCTTCCTCTCGATCGGGCGACATCCACTGCTGCTGCTGTGACGATGTCGCTCCTGTCATCGACGATGCAGCTATCGTCGTATTCCCTTCGGGCGGTTCTGCGCTGACAGCGGCGTCGTAGATGCCGTCGCTGCTCGCCGGAATGCTGATCTCGGGAAGGACGTCGTCGCCTTTGAAGGTCGCCACGATGTTGGTGGTCGGCGGCTCCTCGGCCGCCGCAGAATCGGTCGTCGTCGTCATCATCGCCTTCGGCGTCTCGAAGGCATTCTCCGTCTTGCTCGTCTTGTGCTCGCTTTGCTGAATCAGTTAGATTGGGATTATAGAGGGAGCAGAAGCGGCAAAATCTGAACGCCTTTTCTACCTTTGAAGGTTTCTCTTCGCTCTTCTTCTTCGACTGGACCGTGTCCTCGTCGATGTACTCGTAGTTGCCGTCGTCGATCGCCTCTTCCGACTTCTGCTGCTCATCTTGTGTGTCGGCGGTGGTGGTGCTTGGGGGGTCGGCGTCGCTGCTGCTGTGCTCCGCCGAGTGGGAGGAGTCCTCCTTCCCTGGGTCGTATTTGAAGCCGATGTTGGTGCGTAGCGGCGGCGGCTCGGGCGACGACTCTTTGCTCCTCCGCCTGCTTCCCGTCGTCTTCTTCTGACGAGCGCTTGGCGGGGACGACAGCCGTTCTGGGCGTGGCATCGACTCGCGTCGCCGCGAACGGGGAGGCGACCGCGACTTCGATCTCGATCTGGATCTCGACATCGTCGGGCTGTTGGCGCCTCCGCCTGGACGCTTTCCTCGCTTCTTCCGCTTCTTTAGTCTCTCGTCGATTTCTCTCTGGATAATCTCGCGTCTGTTGCGCGGCGGCGCGCCCTCTTCCAACTCTTGCTTGGCCTTTCTGGCGTTGGTCATAAGGACGCAGATGCCGATGAGGGCCAGAGTCAGCAGCATGCTCAGAAGGGTGAAGACGAGGAAGAGGATACGGTAGATCGCGTGGACCGGCACCTCGCCCCTCGCTTCCTGCCGGTACTGCTCGTGGGTCCACTTGCGGTGCTGAAGAAACGACACACGTTAATCTTTAGTTCGGAAATTCAGTTTTCAAGACGCTTGAATGAAGCTCGATCTTTGAGAGACTCGCTTCTGCTCGCAGGTTCATGGTGCAGTTGTTGGAGTAGCAGCAGCAGAGGAAGACTGAAGTCGGCTTCACCAGCACCCGCTCTCTGTGTGTGAAAGCCGACCGTCCGCAGTGCTGCACACCGCCGCCAACCTTGCCTGTAACAAGTTGCAGCGAGGATTTATTACCCTGAGTGTGCGAATGCGACTGGCTTCACCACCTCTGTCGCAGAGTCTGACGAAGTTGTAGTGGTCTTCACCGCAGCCCGAGTATTCGGCATGGCCGATCCGCTGGCTGCCGTTGAGCCTGACGAAGGAGCCGCACCACTGTAGGGAGGCGCACTCTTGCTCCTGCAGCGCTCCGCCGGACTTTCGGTCTCTCCAGGGGCAGCGCTGCGTCGTCGTCCCCGTCGCCGGCAAAGTCGCTATGCACAGCACCAGCGCCGCGAGCGCTCCGTCCAACTGCTTCTTCTTTGCCATGGCCTCTGCTTCTTTTGTCGCTTTCTTTACTACACACGTCACACTTTACCTTAACTTCGTTACATAGCTTCGAAATATCATGCAGTAAGTTGACGTTGTATTGGTTGTATGGTCGCTCAATATGCCAAACTCGCTTGCGATTCCTTCGGCAGACGCTGACGGTGTCGAAGGCGATGTCACTGGCCTGGAGTCTGCCACCGGAAGACAGTCAGCAGGTGTTGTCGACTCTGCTGCGGACGCTGACGGGCGTGCTGCAGAAGGACTCGGCCGACACCATGTCCAATGCCAAGGTGCAGCACTTCATTCTGGAGTTGCTGGCACCCCTGCTGCAGGAGGCCGACCACCTGCAGCCTGCCGTGCTCGACGTACTCTTCGTCAATCTCATCGAGCCGAGCAAGGTCGGCGGGTCGTTCCTAGCAGCTCGTTTGGCGCTTCTTAGCCAATTCTTGTGATCTACTTCTAGTCGATGAATCGAGAGGCGTACCGCGTGGTCAAGGAGCTGGTCGTGCGGACGCAGCAGAAACTGGAGCGTCACGTGCAGTCGGTGAGTGACCGTCTGGCCCAATCTGTACTACCTATTTGACTCGGTATCGTGGCTGGGAGTTTTCCCCAAGTCGCCCTGTCTCCTTTCCAGTATCTCAACAGTGCTCTCATGCTGTCCGAGACGGCAACGGAGGAAGGGGAGAAGGGGGCGGAGAGCGACTCGGACTCGGCCGGCGAAGCGGCGCAGGAGAAGCGCAAGGGGAAGAAGAAGAAGGCAGTGGTCGTCGCCACCTCGCCCCACTACTCGTCGCTGCTTCAGCAGGGCAACAAGCTCTACGCGGTCATTCTGGAGCTGTTCGACGTCGCGCCCGATTTACTCACAGTCGTCTTGCCCCAGCTCGAGTACAAGCTCCAGGTTTGATTCCACTTTGAGCGCTTAGCGTCGCTGCCGCTACTACTCCAGCCCTTCTTGTTCCTTCCAGTCGGAGGACGACAAGAGTCGTCTTGGGGCCGTGAAACTTCTGGGCAAGCTGTTCGGCATGAATAGGGCAGTGTCCGTCGCCGACGAGTACGCCTCCTTGTGGACGGCCTATTTGGGAAGGTAGGTTGTCGCCGTTCGCTTCTTTTCTTGCTGCCGTTCTCCGAACCCTTCGTCCTTGTATCGCAGGGCGAACGACAAGCAGAAGGATGTCCGGCTCGCCTGGGTCAAGCTCAGCGCCGAGCTTCTGGTGGAGCAGACTGCGCTTCGGGAACAGTTGACTGGTGGGTACCCTGGTGGGAATAGTACCCTACTATCATCACGTTGCTGTCTGCATCAGTTTATTCACAGAATATTCCAGTGGCTTCTCACCCATTGCAGAGGCTCTGTGTCACCGGTCGCTGGACATGGACGACGAGGTGCGCCGCCATCTGCTCCAGTGCGTGGCCGCCGCTGCCAAGCGCACTCCCTCCTGCGTGGGCGAAAGACTCTTCAACTGCTTCGAGGAGAGAGTTCGCGACCGGAAGGCGCGTATATTCTTCGTTCGTTAACAGTATTCGCCTCTTTATCACTCCCATTTCACTTGTGGTTCAGGAGATCGTAAGAAGGGAGGCGCTTCTGGCACTGGGCTCCATCTACCGCCGGTCGCTGCAGGGCCACTTCTCGCTGTCCGAGCGGCGCTCGCTGCGCTGGATTCGCAATCGGATTCTACTGGCCTACATACAATTGCCTTCAGCAGAGGACAGGTAGACAGAAAGGCTTATTAGCTGAATGAATGGGTACAGGACTACAGGTGACGTGCAAAGTTGGGCGTAGACTCAAAATCCGTCATGTACTGAGTGACTGACGCGTCTACTGATCGTTGTTGCGGAGCTCTAGACACTGATACCAAACATTGGGGAAGCATCTTCTTTCAGAATCACTTGTGAGAAGATGCTGCACAGCAGCTTGGTTCCTTACAACCTTCCGGCCGACGAGCGAATGAAGACCCTTTTCGAGCTGTACTGCTCCTTGGAGGAGAGAGCTGTCGAGTAGGCTGCGCTGTTTTGATTTCTTTGAGGTTGCGGAGCATAGTGCGCAGCCGTCTTCTTCAGCGCCTACGATCACATCACGCGCGAGCAGAGCGCCGTCAGAGGGCGATTGCGCCGTCTGGTCGACCTCCACATGGAGGAGGAGAGCGAGCAGCGCGACAGGCGCATACAGGAGTTGCTCAAACGGCTTGGACAAGGTGCCCTCTCTTCTACTGGATTTAATGAGCGATTTGTGGTAACAATTCTATCGCTGCTTCCAGACAGCGCAATGGGCGGCGACTCGCAGAGCGTGGAGAAGGCGTCCGAGCAGCTGAGCGACTTGTACCAACTGATGGGCGAGGACCAGCGGGTGGTCCAACTGCTCCACCTGATCGTCAGCTCTAACTACACATGCAAGGAGGTGGAGACGGCCGTGGTGAGTGGACCAACACTTCCGCGTCCCGACTGCCAGCGATCGTCGACGTCGTCGTCGTGTGTCCAGAAGCAACTGCTCGGCAAGGTGGGCGGCAAGCAGCCGACGGCGCAGCAGCCTGCGCTGAAGACGCTGCTGGAGAGGTCGGCACCGCTCTCCTTCGACTCGGAAGCGATCGTCCACTTGGTGGGTCGCGTGGCGGCCCTTCTCGACGGCGCCGCCGACTGCTTGGGCGACGAAGCCGACGCCGTCTCCGCCGAGAAGGCGGCCGAGCGGGGACTGCGCCTGCTCAAGGTTGGGATATCTGGGGCGCCCACAGACCCTTCAGTTTCGCACGTCTAACGGGAACAGAGGCGCAACTTTGCAGCTGCTCTCCGAGAGCTTCCCCTTCGCCTTCGCCACGGATGAGACGCTGGGCAACCTGATGTCCTTCCTGAAGCAGGGTCACGATGGGGCGGCGGAGACGTCTCTCCAAGTGCTGGCCAACGTTGGTCCGGATCGAATCAGCAAGTTCCAGCGCACTTGCAGGTGCTGATCCGCCATCTGGTCGCAGCGTATGGTCGTCTTTCCTTGCTTGAGATAGATTAGTTCCCTCTTCAGCAGTCTGCAGACGACGCTGAAGTCGATGGCGGAAGGCGGCACGCCCACCCAAGCGAAGTATGCCGTGCGCGCCATACGGCGCCTGCACCAAGATCCGATTCCAGTGTTGCGTCAAATCGTTGAGGTATGGCTAGCTCGACTGAAAGTTGTTCAACAAGAAGCCTTACCGTTTACACATAGCTACCATACTCTGAGTATCCGTCTGGTTGAAATAGGTATGTATGTACGTCAGCGTTCATTCATTTGTCTTCCGTATCCCCCTAGTTGGCACAACGTTTGCAGACGGCGAAAGGGCAGCTGGACGTGTCGAATCCTCTTTTGCTGACGTCGCTGTCGACGCTTCGATCTGTGGCCAAAGTAGCGGCGTTGGATCTGGCGGATGAGCTCCGACCAATCGTCACGGGTGTCGTGGCGCCCCAGATCATCTTGGGAGACTTCGTATGTTCGTGTTTCGCTCACCTCGTGCAATGTAACTTTTGCTCTAGACTGGGAATCGGGTGACAGTTGACGGTACGCTAACTATCGGGCGACGATATTTTCGTTTGTGAACTGATCTTCTCAAGGGTGAAAGGTTGGGGGAGGGGGGGGATGATATGGAGGGAAGCTGGGGGCACATAAAGTGAGCGATCTCCGCAACAGTTGCAGCATCGGTTACTGTGGCCGACCTCAGTGCGTTCCTTCTGTTGTCAGGCCCATTCCGTGGACCACGACCTGGAGAAGTGGGTGGTAGAAGAGGAGTTGTCGGTGGAGTGTCGGGCGAAGGTTATGTCTCTGAAGCTGATCAAAGCCGTCCTTTGCGGCCTCAGAAGCGACGAGGGAGGCATCGCCGCGAAGTCAGTTCGACTTCTGGTCGCCGTCGTCGCCATGAAGGGCGACCCCACGTTGAAAGGACTCGCCAGGTGCGCGCAGACGCACTAGAAGCAGCGCCGTTTTGAACCTGCCTAAGCCACGTCGCGCTTTGCAGTTTGGCCGAAATGGCGCGCATCCGCCTGGCGGCGGGCGCGGCGCTGTTGCGCTTGGCCCAGCATCGCCTCTTCCGCTCCCTGATCACAGTCGACGCCTACCAGACGCTGGCCCACCTCATCGTGGTGAAGAAGCACCTTTTTGTCGTCTGTCTGCTACCCGAGTCCTTCAAACGCGCTTACGTTTGTCGTGTGCGCAGGACGAGAACGAGGAAGTACGCCGTCGCTTTCTGGTCAAGCTGGAAAAGGGCCTGGCCTCGCTCGGTCTCCTGGTCGACTTCCTCGCCTTCTACGCTCTGGTGGGCCTACTGCGCCCCTCCGACTCAGTTGCTGATCGCCAGTTCGCCGCCTCGGCTCAACGGTCGCTCTTCGGCAACGTCGACCTGCGGAGGCAGTACATGCGCAAGCGAAGCTTTGCGCAGGGTGCGTAGCACCACGTTCCACTTCGCTGTCTTGTCGATGGGCGAGGTGTTACAAAGGCGCTTGCCTCTGCAGAGGCGCCTCATGTCTACATGCCGGAGTATTGTCTCGCCTACGCCGTCCACTTGTTGGCCCACGAACAGCTCTTCACCAGTTACACGGACGTCGCTGCTCTCCGCACCATCAAGAAGTAAATAGAGTGACGAGATCTTTTGTCCGAACTTCAAAACGAGCTCATCTGTCGCGCGGTCAACACTTGCTGCAGCTGCCTGTGGTTCGTCATGGACGTGTTCATGTGGAAGGAGAACAAGGAGTTCAACCTGCAGTTCATGTACCAGATGTTCCAGGACATCAAGCAGACCACCGACGCCCAACAGCCGGCCGGCGACGAGCAGAACAAGGCTAGCCCCCGCCTTTAGTCGTCAAAGCTAGACGTTTTGACTGGAGTGGTGTCTTCTACTGTCGCTTTTTCAGAAGCTCTACGCCGTGGCCGATCTGGGCATGCTTCTGCTGACCTCGTCTCGCTGTCCCGCCTTCAACGTGCGCCCGTCCTCGATGCATGCCAAGCTGAGCACCAAGTTCTTCCAGAAGGCCGGCAGCAGCAGCGCCGAAGGCGGGGAGGTGGTGGAGAGGAAGCTAAACGACGAGGTCTACCTTCCGGACGTGATCATCGACGAAGAGCGAGAAGAAGGGAAGGCGAAGCGCCGCGGCGGCTTCCAGCACATGCCTAAGTTGGCCGACGGGCTGCCCACTGGTCTGACCCGCACCAAGAACCGGCGCACGACGACCACTGCGGCGAAAGGCGGGGCCGAGAAACGCAAGACCGCCGTCGTCGCCAGAAGCAAGCGCCGCAAGGCGAGAGAGTCGAGCGACGACGACGACGACGACGACGAGCCTTTGAGCGAGACGGCCAAGAGACTGACCTCGGAGTCGCCCGAGAAAGGACCGACGACAACGACGCAAAGCGGCACCAGAGCCGAAAGGGCCGGACGCCGAAGCAGACGAAAGACGGAGATGGAAACTGTAGAAGAACCCGAGAAGGGAGAGGCCATTTCCGTGTCGCCCTCCAAAATGGGAGCAGCATCCTCTCGCCGAGGAACGAAAGCTAGTTTGGAGGGACTCGTTCCGAGGGCCACGTCGACGCCATCGTCGTCGTCTTCTGCTTCTGGTTCGTCGCGGCCGAAGATTCAATCGCCTTCTTCGAAGAAGCGTGCCGCCGACTCCAAGTCCAAGTCTCCAGGCCAGCCAAAGTCGAAGCAGCACAGGCCGTCTCCCGAAAAAAGCACTGCGCCGACGTCTCCGACGCCCGCCGCGAAATCACGGAGCGCCCCGTCGCCGTCGAAGAAGCGTAATCAGCCGTCTCCACAGAAGAAACCGACGTCGCCGGCCAAGATGCCCAAGGTATCGTCTCCAGTCAAGAAAGCGAAGGTATCGTCGCCGACCAAAGAAAAGGGATGGAAGGGAGCGGACCCAGCGTCCGGATCCCCGCCCGCGCGACGATCGCTGCGTCGGCGCGCCGCCAAGTGAAGCCGTTGATTTCGGAAGCCAATTTGGTCTCAATTCCTCTGCTCGAATCAACCTCGTGGGAAGTTAGGTTGCGGAGAATCAACCAGTTGGCAGCTACTTCGTTGCTTCTTGTCAAGTTGTATAGTAGGTAGTGAACAGGAGTCGTAAAGACGATTGGGTGTGTCGCAGTTGAAGTGTGCCTGTTAGTAAACCACCGTTGCTTCATCGCATGAATACGGAATAAACGGTGGCATCGTCGGAAGAGAGGCAGCGGCAATGAGAGCACTCGGCGGGTTCGTCCCAGGCCTATTAGAGCGACACAGCTGGAATGCAACGGAAGCAATACACGTGATAAGTACGAACGGTGATCCAACCATTCAGTTCGCGTAAGGCACAGTTAGGCAGTGGCTTATAAGTATCGAGTATGAAAAGTCCTCTATGCAGGCGAACTCTGCTTCTTCGGTATCCCTGAAATCACATGCCATGCGTGCCAAAAGCTTGAGTTCTACGTACCGTCCTCTATCCAGGGTTTTTTTTTCGTCCGAGATCTAGGCGTATGGCGTACGCCTAGCCAAAAATTTTAGGCGTATATTCCAAAATTTTGTCGTAAACGCAAAATTACAGTGAAAAATAAGTCCAAAAACGTAACAAAATTAACCGTAATATTGCTACATTCTGCACTGATTGCAACGAAATTTGCTTAAATAAAGGTAAAATCAACAAAAAATCTTCACGGATCGCTTCAACAGCACATTTTGAGCCTGAAATGAACCGAAATCATTCAAAATAGCGCCGCAGGCGAAATTTTTTTCTAAAATGGATTCCTTCTGCTGAAAAAGTCCTCCATGGTGGACTTCCAGAGCTGAATTTCTAGGCGTAAAAGTGTACGCCTAGTCAAAATTTCTAGGCGTATTCCGGAAATTTTGGGCGTAAATACGCCCAATATTACGCAAAAAAAACCCAGCTCTATGCTCTGTTCATGTTCCTCACCGTATTTCTCTCTGATTTTGTCTCTGGCTTCCTCTCTCTCGGCCCTCTCCGCTCTCAGCACCTCTTGTCTGGCGGACGACTGAGCCGCTTGTTGCTCCTCTTGGTGTTGCCATCTGAAAGGGTGGTAGTGTCGCATCCGTGTGTGGCCTACTCGGCCCAATTCTGTGAGAAGAGACCGCCACCTGAGCACGGCCATTCGGTGCGACTGGCGCTTGCACCAGCAGTAGAGGCAGCATCCGACGATGATCACAGCCGCGACCACGATGCCTATGAGGACGATGTAGAGGGTTGATATCCCGTCGAAAATCATCTTTGATTTTTCCGAAAGTGTTCAGCTTCTCATGCTCTGCGTGGGAAGTGAGTGAGGTTGACACTGACAGTGACACCCATTCAGCCACAGTACCGCGCGCTTCCCTGAGAAGCAGGCACGCGGTGGTTCATCGCCAGGCTGAATCACGGAGTGCTGCGCTCTTGCTACACTACACTATGTTGCCGCCTCCCCCAACAATAGACGTCCTTGCGAGCGACTCATCGTATCCCCGTTCTATTACGTTGGTTCACTCCGATTACTTCATGTTTTGTGCTTGTCTTTCTCGACTGAGGTGTTTTTCTTCGTGTCGTACTGACATGAGGCCAAAGATAGTCGTGCCTTCGTCGGTCGCAAGTCGAGTACGCTAGCTCTATTGGTGTGTGTGCGGCCGCTTCCGCTTCTCCCTCTGTTGCGCGCCTGCTGTCTGCTGGGTGTAAGGAAGCGCGCTAGGAGATGCTCAGACGTACTTTGCCATCCTTCGCTGGCTGTCGTTGTATGAGGTCTGGAGTATGCTGCCGATTTCTCTGGCGTAGGTAGACCCCTTTAGCACTGATTCATCTGACCTTGCGTTGGCGTCTTCCTTCCTTCACCACAAACGGCTGCTGTTCTGTCGCCATTGGCTCAGCCATCAGTTTCTGTTTGCTTAGTAATTCAGTTCAACCACAAATGCGACGAAGATGACAACATCGAGGGATTCGAGAGTCTTGCTGCTGACTGCCGCGCTTGTAGGCGTCTGGTCCCGAACAAGCCACGGACAGTCAGGCGAGACAGGTTAGAGTGACTTGAGGGACTCACAAGCCTTTTGGTTGAGCCTCCCATGACAATTCTGTCTGCACTTCCCAGAATTCCCTTGCCACTCCCTGTCGTTCGATGAGCGCAACTGCGCCAGCTGCATCGCTCTTCACAGGACTTGCGCCTGGTGCAGCGAACTGGTGCGTCGACTTGGACACTGAAGTCTGGGTAGGCGCCGTCATATCAGTTGGATTTCTTCACTTAGGATTTCAATGGGACTCGTTGCGGAACGCTCAAGCAGTTGGGAACGGCGAAGTGTCCTTCGAGAAGCATCGAGAATCCCGAGATCAGCATAGAGGAAACGCCCCATCCCCATGGCGTGAGCAGATTTGGTTCAACTTCACGGGAGATGATGGCGATGTTGCAATTGCATGAGGAGCTGTTGCTTTTCAGCCGAAGGAGAAGCCCATTCTTCAGCCGCGCAACGTCCGGTTGTTCCTTCGCCCAAGTCGGTTCTTCTCCAGTTCCCAGATTGGACTCATCGTCTTACTTGACGAATGGAGTGACTACGCAGCCAACGTATTTGTTGCAGACAGCGAGGAGAAGTTCACGATCACGTACACGCAGCCGGGCCAGCACGAGGTCGACCTCTACTACATGATGGACATGTCGCAGTCGATGAAGGACGACCAGGCCAAGCTCATCGAGTTGGGACAGGACCTCCGTGCGTTCTTACTCCCTTTTGCCTGTGCCTTTGGACACCATGTACTGCAGGGTGTTCTTGACGAACTGTGCAAATTCCATACAATTCCATACAACGAGTGGTTACTGACGTCGTTTGCGCGATACCACGTCGACAGTCGCGTCGTGCGGCGCTCTTCCTCAGTGGAGGTCGTGGCCGTCTCGGTGCCCTCGAAGAGCTGGACGGCCACGGTCTCGAATGACGCCATTTGCCGCTCGTTGAATCGAATTGTATGAAATTTGCACGGTTTGTCAAGGACATCCTCTAGTATATTGTGCCCTGTTTTGGGCGCGATTAGGGGTGTCTCAATTTTGAACAGCTGTCGCAAAGGTTGGGAAAACGTAGAGCGCGTCGTGAGTAGTAGTGCCTCCGAGGTTTGCCCACTGCTCGTCGCTTTAGGCACGAAGATGGCGAACCTGACGAAGAACTTCAAGTTGGGCTTCGGCACCTTCGTGGACAAGAAGGTCATGCCCTTCGTCGACCCCAGGAAGTGGAAGTGAGCTCGCCCGCGCGTCCCAACTACTGCTTGCTTCCGTTGGACTCTGGTGAACTGGATCGTCTCATTCTAGACAAGAGCTGCCTTGCGCAGATTGTGCACCCACCTTTGGGTTCCGCAACGACTTGAAGCTGAGCGGCGACGCGTCCGAGTTCGCTGTGCGTGCGGTCGTCCGTTCGAAAATTTGCCTTCAGCAAGAAGTCATTACGCGCCTACCTTGCAGACGCGAGTGAGAGAGTCGAAGCTCTCCGGCAACTTGGACGCGCCCGAAGGCGGATTGGACGCCCTCATACAAGTTCTAACTTGCGATGTCAGCGCCTCCTCCCAACTTATTCTTCTTTCGCACAATGCGAGTGAGCTTCCGACCACTGCAGGAGCGAATCGGCTGGAGGACCTCGGCGCGTAAGATGATCGTCTACTCCTCGGACGCCGGCTTCCACTACGCCGGCGACGGACGGGTGGCTCCCTTTGACAATGACATCGAAATCTGCCATTCATTGCTCCACAGCCAGTCTGTCTGCAGCTGGCCGGCATCGTGACCCCCAACGACGGCCAGTGTCGGATGACGTCTGACCAGTTCGACTCGCTCGACCAGGACTACCCGTCGATCGGGCAGCTCCACCAGAAGCTCATAGATGAGAAGGCCAACGTCATCTTCGCCGTGACAAAGAGCAAGGTGGACCTCTACCGGCAGCTGGAGAAGGCGCTTCCCGAGGTGCACACGCCTGTGGGAGAGCTGGCCGAGGACTCGAGCAACGTGGTGAAGCTGGTGACCGACGCCTACCTCAACATCGAGAAGACCATCACGATGCAGGACAACATCAAGCCCGGCAACCCCCTAGTCGTCACCTACCGCACCAGCTGCACCGAGTAGGGATGCGCGCACCGTCCGAAGCTTCGTGACTCTAGCATAAATCGACGAAGCGTGCAACGAAGCAGACATGTAGTGTACTTGTTTCGCAGACGCTGGTATGCGCGCTTTAGTTACAGGCGTTTTTTTTGTAGCTGAGTCGGAGTTGCAGACTGTGCAGGCAACATTTGGAGAACATTAGCTGCGCACTTTGAGTAGCTGCTCGTCTTGTGTCCACAACAACAACTTGTTACCTTCTGTCTGTCGTGTTGGCAGGACGGAGGTGAAGGACACGCGCAAGTGCTTGGAGGTGATGACTGGGGACGTGATCGACTACGAGGTCACCGTGGCCGCATCGAAGGTGTGCCCAGAGGGAAATCGCGACTTCCACCTCGAGATCGGCCCCCAGGGACTCACTGAGCACGTCAAGGTCCACGTGACCCTCCTCTGCGACTGCGACTGCCAGGAGGTGCGCCTTTGCTTACCTCACCGTTTCCCACTTTCTTGTGACGCCTCAGAGCGTGTATTCCCTCCTCCATTCCTTGGTTGCTGTGTGAACTTGAACGTAGTAGATAACCGAACATCAAAGTCGCTCTTCTTCCAGGACGTGGTGACGGATTCGCCGCTGTGCAAGGGCGCCGGCGACCTCTCGTGCGGTGTGTGTCGCTGCGACGAGGGCAAAGGAGGGCCTCACTGCGAGTGCGACCTGGAGAAGGAGTCGCCCATGGAGCTGGAGAACAAGTGCCGCAAGTGGGTGTTCTGGCGCCTTAGCAATGACTACTGACAGGGGTTGAATCGCTTGTGTGCCACTCTCTTCAGGAATCCTCCCCACGGCCCCCTGTGCGAGGGTAGGGGTCGGTGCGTCTGCGGCGTCTGTCACTGCGACAAGCGCAACGCCACCGACGACGAGGGCGTCCCCGAGGAGATCACCGGCGAGTTCTGCCAGTGCGACAACTTCAACTGCCCCAGACCGGCCGGAGGGAAGAAGTGCAACGGTGGGCGGGGAGAAGAAGCTAGCTCGCCTGCGCCCTTCGGTGAACTCTAGTCGGTTTCCACACGGCGCTGCAGGTCACGGCCGGTGCCGCTGTCGCGAGTGCATCTGCGACCCGGGATGGTCGGGGCGCGCCTGCAACTGCCCCACCAGCCAGGCCACCTGCATGGCCAAGAACGGGGTACAGAGGATGCGTAGCCTCTGCTTCGCATTGCGCATCCTTTACCAATTTTTATTATACTCCACAAAAAAGTGTGGAGTATATAGCGTTTGTGCGCGAAACGCAGAAACTTTGAGTCAACGTCGTTCGCGCGTACAGCGTCCGATTTGCAAACGGTCTTTTGCGTTGGGTAGGCCTAGTGGGTGGACAGCGTGCACGACATATGGGGTCACGCTGCAGGACCCCGTTGGCGGGAAATTCAAAAATTTAAATTTTCAAAGTACTGAAAAAGGCATAGTACAAGGTAGAACTCGAAAAAGTTGCATATAATGGTATATACTATCTTTTGATATGTTGTAGTCCTCGATAGGGCCGAGGGTGGAAAAAAGAATTGGATCGCTGCGGGACCCATTTTGGCGCCAAATTTGAAAAATTCGCGAATTTTGGCCCTGGGTCAACTTTGACGGGCTGCTGTGCGAGCTAGGTAGCAGCTAGAGCGGCGAGACCACTCTTGTTGCTCCTGCCCAGATGTCCTCTATCGAATGAGCCATGAACGGAGAAAATCGGTCGAAACACAAAAAACTTTCTTACACTGCGACTTTTTCGACTCTGGGGTCGAATTTGGGCTTTTCGCGTTTCAGCGTCAGTAGCGCTCGAATGCGTTGCCGGATCGTTCCAAAAGTGGTTTTAAACGATTCTACGTTGAAATCTGGTCCAGAAAAGTGTTTTTTACAAATTTGCAGAGCTACAGTAACCCTGCCGCGTCCATTTGAATTTTGGGTGTCCGGTCAACTTTGGCAATACTATACTCGACTTTGGGGTTTTCGAGGGCGCTGATTACGAATTTGGCATTCATTTAGCGTTTAGATGATGTTTGAACGCACCTATGACGAATTCGCATGCTACCGTACCCCAAGTGCAGAATTTCAGTTCTGCGAGTCCATAGGAAGTTAGAGGAGTTGTATGTTAATTCTGGGGTATTCTGGGATGCAGATCACGAATTCGGCATTAGTTTTGCGATTGGGGGTCACCGTGCGTAGGAGTTCAACTTTGTGGAGTATACTGCGTCCCCCGGACGACTTGCCTGGTTGTTGTAGAAAATCTGCAACGGCCGAGGCACCTGCCACTGCGGCCTCTGTCAGTGCGCCACTGACGCCGTGGGACGGCGCTACAGCGGCCCCACCTGCGAACTCTGCCCGGTGCGCGCGTAATCCTGAGAGACGTTTTTGCTCGTTGTTGCTTCATGTCCAAAGTCAACCGTCATTGTGTGCATGCAGACGTGTCCCTCGAAGTGCATCGAGTACCGTCCCTGGGTGATGTGCGAGGTGCACGAGTCGGGCCCCTACAACGAGACGCAGTGCGCCGACAGAACCTTCGACCTGATCGTCGTCGACGAATTGCCGGGTTCGCCTCTCTGCTTTTTGTACAAGCTTGATAATCGTTCACAAAGGCAAACTTCTGCAACGGGACGCTTTGCGCACCTAGTAGTGCAAGATTACGGTATACATTGTTCGTTTGCAGAGCTGAACGACTCTCAGCCCTGCCAGTTCGAGGACGAGGACGGCTGCACCTTCTACTTCTCCTATGTGCTCAACGAGACGCTCGGCAACGCCACCGTCTACGCCAAGAGGAAAAAGGGTAACCGAGTATGTATACGCGCGTGGCTACAGAATAGACCCATTCTCGTTCTGTTTGAAGTCCTGCGTGAAGGCGAGTCTGTGACTTTGTGTACTGTAAATGGGAACTATTCTCCTATTCGGACATAAGAATACGTCGGACAACGGCCGTCAAGCAGCTCACAAATCACTGTATTGCGTGTAAAAGTGTCTATTTGGACATGAGAAAAGTTCTGTCGACGGTGCACTGCCGGGATTTTCCGAACTTTTTCCGATTTACAGTAATCACTACCAATGTGACAACCTTCACTCGTCGATCTCCATTCCGCCTCTATCATCTATCGTTCACAGACTGTCCCCCGCCGGTGCCAGTGATGGCGATAGTGTTGGGTGTGATCGCTGGAATCGTGCTGATCGGTCTGATTCTGCTGCTGGTCTGGAAGCTGCTCACGGTGCTGCACGACCGCCGAGAGTTCGCCAAGTTCGAGAGCGAGCGCCTCCTCGCCCAGTGGGAGGCTGGACAGAATCCCATCTTCCATCCGGCCGTGAGTTCTGCGCTCTCTCTCTCTCTCTCTGCTGCTGTGCCACACTGTAATGCTACTGGGCGACTTGGGTTACGGTAAGCCTACGGTAATCTTCGGCCGAATAGATCGCTGCAGGCCATTTTAGAAGACGCCTTTGTTTTTACGCGACGCATTCTAGTTGTCAACAAACTTGAGCTTCTCTTTCAGACGACGACTTTCAAGAATCCGGCTTACGCTGGCGGCGGCGGCGGCAAGTAGAAGCGCCTCTTCTTCTCTGGACGCTACCATCTCAGCTGCGGCAGCGCTTCCATTGCTTTACTCCACTCGCACTTCTCTAGGCGACGGCTAAGTTATACCGCCTTTATGAGTGCGTGACAATGCTTGTTGAGCTGTGCGTGCGTTCGTCCGCTGTGTCGCTAGCGAAGAAACTGACGTGCGTGTGGTGCGAGCGTATTGAAATTTTGTTATTGGTGCTACTGCATTATACTGTAGCCCTCGTAATTTTGTGGTTTTTCACGTTGAGTACGTTTGCGTCTGTTGTCGCCGTCTACAACGTTCGCTAGTTTGAGTTGACAAGCTGTGTACGGTAAGAATACTGGACTGTTGGTTGGAAGTCGCCCAGCCTTGCCCGACTAGTCGTAGGTCGTCGTATGGTCAACTAGTAGTATTGTAAAGTAAGTATACAACTTCTGGCGTCGTTGGAGCCATGATTCGCGAATTACCCTAAATAGCCCGTCCATGTGACTGACTCGTGTCGTCTCAATGAACCGTTGCGCCAACGTTGTTTCTCTCGTGTGCCGTCCGCATAACAAAGACGCTTCCACTGAGAGACCCTTGCTTCCTTGCCACTGCGCTGTCGAAGCCGACCAGCTACCGTATACCTATGCCGCCACTGGCAGGCCCAGACAAATTGTGTCGCGCGCAGTGATTGTAGCTTGTTGGTTTGGAAGACAAATAGCTCGAAGAAAAGGAAGTATCTGTCAGAGGATCAGTCAAGATGAGTCAGAGCGGAGTGAAGCTGGCCAAGGTGACCAAGATCTTGGGAAGGACCGGCTCCCAGGGACAGTGCACCCAAGTGCGCGTCGAGATCCTCGGTGGGTTTTCTTGTGTCGTGTGCCCTTTATATCATGTATCGTACAGTAGGCGGCATGGCAAACAGCAACTTCCAACTGATTACTAAAGTGTGTTATACAATTTGCGCTGTCAGGAGTATTCTCCAGCGAATGTGGAAGTGTGTTTGAAGGAACGGAATGCCTCTTTTTCAATGAAGCGCCATCTTTGATGTACACACTTGTGTTCAGCGACGGAGGGAGCGGCGGAGGGTCAGAAGCGGTCGATCATTCGCAATGTCAAGGGGCCCGTGCGCGAGGGCGACGTGCTGACGCTGCTCGAGGCGGAGCGCGAGGCGCGCCGACTGCGCTGACGCACCAGTCTCGAGAAGGAAGGAAGCTACCCTCTTGACAGACGAAGTCGATCGAATGATGCCGTTACTGCTTTTGCCCTCTTCTTTGTTGGCTGAATCGGCGCCCTTTCGGCGGCTCTTCGAAAATGACTAGGCCATTCTGTCTCCCTCTTCGAGTTTTGTCGGTTGTTTTCGAGTGTTGAGTTGAAGCGGCGTGTTGAAAGCAATGCTCGGTAGATACAGTATTCAGACAGGCAATTACGGTACGGTGACGTACATGTCGCAGCGCCACGCGCAGAGAAGACGTTCCCCACGGCTAGTGACTACCTAATATATTAGGCTAAGCTGTGAGAAATGTACTATCACTGTCGTCCATCCGTTCGCTCTGACGTCTCAGTACATGGAGGTGCGGCGGTGTCCCTTCTCCATGGCGGCCAGTCGGTTGACGGAGCTGTGGCTGTTCGCGCTGACGGACAGAAGGTTGTCGTGCAGGCTGTTGCGACTCGGGACGCCGGCCAGAGTCACTGCTGCGACGCTGTCGCGGCTCTTGCGGTTCGCCGAACTGGCCGCCCGCTTGACCACGGCGTTGGCTTCGCTCTGCTGCTGACGGGGACTGGCCGAAGTCGACATCCGTGCCAGCTGCTCGGTCACGCTGCTGGAAGACTGCTGGCGCCGCAGCTGCTTGTTCTTCGCCCTCGGTTGCTGCTGCTGCTGCTGGCTCGTCGTGCTGGACGGCCCCTTGTCGCTGGGGGTCTTCCGCAGACGGAACACGGACAGCAGCGACGACTGCTGGGAAGAGGTCGCCGGCGAGACGGCCGGATTCGGCGACGTCTGATGGTCACTGGAGGGCGAAGGGGTGCGCTCACCGGCAGTCGTCTCCACCGTGAGTTCGTCGCCGGCGGATCTTCGCTCCTTCTCGATGCGGGCCTTCACGCGCTTCGCTTTCTCCCGCTGTTCCACCTTCTGCTTGGCGCGCAGAGCCTGAGCGCCCAGCATTGTCCTCCTGCCACCTTATCTTCCGCCGAAGTTTCAAGGTCAGGAAACGGTGTGGTCCAGTGGCAAAAGTACTGGCGTGGATAAATCGAGAGAGGAAACCGAGCGTCCGAGTGGCGTGAAAGATATCCGTATGGGAAGGAAGTCCTTCAAGTTCAGTCGGAATAGCACAGCGAGTCTCTCCTTCCACCCTCGCTCAATCCGAAAGCGTCCGATTGGCCCTTTATTTGCCGAGAAAGCGAGAGAGGGCCGGCGGAGTCGTTTTTCCCGCCGTCGCCCATCTCTGAAGAAGGCCCACTCGTGTCAATTTCCCATTCTGCGCTTGTTGTGTTGTTGTCGGTCGGTCGAAGGAGGCGCCGGTCGGTGCCGCCGCCGCTCTGATTGACGATGTTCGATCGGCGCCGCTCCACCGCCCGAAAGATGCCCGCCCGTGGGAGTGGGAGGACGGTCGTGGGCGAGAGAGACTTCCATATTCTGTGCTGGAAACGGAACTCGCCAAGCAGCTTGATTAGTTGCCAGTTGGTTCGTTATGATTGCTTGGCACCATTGCCGAACGAAGAAGCCGCCCAAACTTTCCCTGTGCGTGGGGGGGGGGGGTTAGCGAGTGGTACAACAGAGAATCAGGCGCAACCAACACTGGAGAGACGATCGGCGATCAGTTGATGCGAAGGTTCTCTCGATGGATGTAGGAACGTATCTAACCTTCTGCTCTATATGCGGCACCGTATCCGTTTTACAGAACTCTTCTCGAGACCCGACGATAGCACGAGAATCTAATCATTGGTCAAGCCTCGATTCAACCAATCAGAGGCGCGGTAGGTGTGTTGTCTAAAGATGCCACAAGTTCGAAGCCTACGAGGAATGTATGTACTTATTTGTAGACCGAAATAGTTGTGCTGTGCGCCTAACATCTAATCCACAATAGGTGTATGGCGGTCACACTGGGGAATGTGACAGACACCTTGCGATCGACGCTACACTACGTATACATGCGTCGTTCAAGAGTTGGCGAATCCATAAGGAAGTTCGCAATAACAAAGTTTTCAAGTTTATACTAGTATTACAAACAAGAAGTTAGAATAGCAAAAGAAGAAGGAGAAGAGCCGAAGGAGGAGAAGAAAAGGAATGGCCGATCAGGAGCAACAGCAGCAGCAGCAGAGGCCGCACGCGCACTTCGCTGAGCAGAGGGAGCAGCTGATCCACCTGAACCTCTATGAGCCGACGGCGAAGGAGCTGCAGGAGACGGCGACGCCGCTGACGCCCGTCGATCCGGCCCTGGCCCACAACGTCGGCTGCGACGAAGTCACCATGAAGCAGGACGGAGCCGTCGACTGTCACGGACGCCACAAGCCCTACCACCAGTGCGACAACTGCAACGAGCACCCCGCCCCCCAGCAGCAGTAGCAGTCGGAAGATCGACCAACCAGCCATGTGATCCGTGATTCAGTGATTTCATGATCTCCAACCGCCGTGATACGACGCCTCTCTGAAACCGTCGCCGCCCTCGCCACGTGTGCTGAGATACAAAGAAGACGAGAGGGGGAGGAGTTCTGTGTCTCGAAATGTGTCGGCTATATAACTAGCTGCTGTAGTATGCATGAAAATCATCGCCAACGTCTGGAAAGTTTTTCCTATGCATTGACTTCAGCCGTCACGATTGACGCATGCCCATGTGCAGACGAGAAGGACGAGATATTTGATGTTACGCCATGCCCAGTCGACCCTCTAGCCAGACCCCATAGCCTCAAAAAGTTCGAGGGAGAAACACGACCGACCCTGCTTGCTTCTCACCAATCATGACAGCATCGCGCACTACACTAAGTAGCTTGGTTGGTTGAGTGAAGCGAGGTTACACAGGACCTGCTGGCAAGGGGATTGAAGGTGTATGGGTATGTGCTGCGACTGGTGCGTCGAAACGCAAAGGGCGCAGCTGGCGCGTAAAAGCGCAGCACTCCGTTCCCATTCAAAGCCGCTAGTCCGAGCGCCTTCGTCCCGCCGTACTCGTAGCTCTTCCAAAAGGCAGATATCTCGCACACCCTCTAGCCTTCTCGTGCACGCAGGTTTGTTCAAAGCAAATGGTCGTTTCTCTTCGCGGAAGATGTTGCTTCCTTCTTATGGACGCCTGATGGAAGCCTAACCGCGCAGAGCAGAGGAGCGCCCATTCAGCCCCCGCTGTGGCGCGAAGGGCCGGCACGCTCTCGCCGATTTGCCGGCCACTCTGACTGACGGCGGTCGGCGCTGCGGCGCGCCAACAATCCGCCGTCTAGCGCCGTATGCATGCGTCCCCCCCCCCCCCTCCCCACTGTGTTAGGCGAACTTGAGAGCCGTCTCTGCATACGTCCAACCATCCACCCTGGCCAGCGCGTCATTGTAGAAGACTGACAGAAGGAGAAGGCGTTGAACTGGCGTTTTAATTCCGTCGAACAGACGAGTGTTCGTGAAAGTGGCAAGATAGCCCAAACCGAGGAAGATGTCCGCTTCATACTCGTTGGTGCGAACTGTGTCGCCGCTGGTCGTTGGCTTCATTGTCGGCTCCATCATCAGCTTAGCTGTATTCCCGGCGTTGCGAAGAACTGCCGTTGATGACAATGAGGACAATGCTCAAGCCAAACCCTACCATCCAGAAGGTGCGGATTCTAAGCGGACGACTAGGTAGATAGGTAGATAACTGCAGTGACGGTTGTACTCACTTCTACATATTTGTCCGAGCGTGTTAGCGACGTGACATAATCCTGCTAAGAAATCCACAGGAGCATCGTCACCAGCTCTAGAGTGTACCAAGCCTAATCGATTCGAGTGCTGCATAGATGCGCTCCATTCTACGTTCAGGGCGAAAGAGCTGCCGCCGCGCAGTTCCCACCTTCAGTCCAACGGAAGCGGAAGATCCCAGTCTATATGAGCCGCGCATTCTGGCGCCCGTGGTGGCCCACGACTCCGCAGGCGCGACCCCCAAGAAGAAAGTGGTCCGGAAGAGGTTCTACGCCAGTGAGCTGGGCATCAAGGACAAGCTCTTCGTGGCCGTGCTCTCGTCCTCGGCGAACAGCGAGACGGCCGTAGCGCTCAACCAGACGGCCAGCCATCACGTCAGTCGGCTCACCTTCTTTGTGGACGAGGCCGAGGCGCGCGCCAACAGCGCCGCCGCCACCTCCGTCGCCATCGACCTCAACGCTGTACCCATCGGACAGATGCGGGAGGCCCGCCTACCTGTGTGGCTGGCCCCCATCCCTGTGAATGTGCTCCGCTATCTGGAGCAGCGCAACCAGACGAGAAACTACGACTGGTTCTTCGTCGTCCTCGACACCACATACCTCAGGGCCTTCAAACTCTATGAATTCGTCACGCACATCAGCGTTGGTGACGTGGTCGTCATGGGACGGAAATCGTATGCACATCCAAACGCCTGCCTGCTCGAGTCTGGAATATTGCTGTCCAGTCAAGCTGTTGACTTACTCATTAGGTGGGCGAACGAATGGTGGTGGAAGACGACAGTCAACGCGTCTTTCAATTCAGCTTCGTGAAGGAGTGCTGGCCCCAGAAGCGTCGACCTGAGCAAGCCATAGTTGAGTTCCAGGACTGCATAAAGGACCGCCGCAGCTCGCTGGCTCAACTGCAGTGCCATCAAGAGTGGACTGTATGTGTATGCTGTTACTAGGTAATATGTGTTTTTTGGGGTTTTTTGTAATTATAAGTAGAGTGTTTTGTAGTTTTTGGTTGTGTTTTGTTATTTTTTTTTTATTGTTGTTTTTTTTTTTTTTTTTGTGTAATGTGGTGTGGAAAAGTTTTTGAGTTTGGGATTGTTGGAAGGGGAGAAAATGGATGGTTTTTTTTTTTATTAGGATTAATTTTTTTTTTTAATGTTTATATGGTGTGGGGGTTTTATTTTATTTTGGGAGTAAAATTTATTTTTTGTTTTTGTATTTTGTGCAAATTTGAGCAATGGCGCGAGAGATATAAGACAATTGGTTTTTTTGGTGGGCCACCCTGTAGGTACCACCTGTAGTGTTAGCTGATTAACTGGAGGAATCGTTGACACTCTGTCTTGTCTCGTCAGGGAAAGACGTTCAAGAGTTGGCAGTTGGCCGACGGGACGCCGCCTGTGTCAACGGCCGCACCTGGGCTGGACGCAGCTTTGACAGTGCACCCTTGTGATTTCGCCGAGTTCCACCGGTTGCACGCCCGCTTCTGCCGGATGGAGATCGACCAGCTGACAGCACTGACGGCCAACATAGAGGAGGGCCTCGAGCGGAGTCTTCTGAACGCCAAAGTGGGCAACGCCACGTTCGTGGAGGCCGATTTGGCCTCCATCGGAGTCTGGCCGGCCTCGCTGCCTCCCTTCTGGCAGCCGAAGAACCGCTACGAGGTTCCCCATTGGGAGTTCTTCACCGAAAGCGACATTCATCGCAACTTCGTCGGCGAAAACGCAGTTCCTCTCTCGGGCGTCGATTTGGAAGACGTAACCGAGGTGGTGGAGAGGGCGCGCTCCTATCTTCGGGAGAAGCGAGGCGGCGCCACAATCGGAAGCTTGGTGTCCGGATATCGACTGTTCGACCCCACGCGTGGAATGAACTACATCTTGGACTTCGAAGCCGGTGGAAGTGGCGCCGAGCGCATACACGCAGTTCGGCCCCTTATGAAGGCGGAAATCCTACACAATGTACCCTATGTCACAGAACAGACGGCCATCAGCGTTGTGGTGCCGATAGCAGGGGACGAAGTGGCCGCTACTAGGCGATTCCTTCTTCGCTACGCCGCCAAATGTCTGGACGAGGTCGTGTCTGGCCGGAAGGACACGCTACTGTTGGTACCTTCCAACACGGTCGCCCCCAACTCGAGGCAGTTCGAGACGTTATTGTCCGACGTTGGCACGGTGCGCAGTCGCTGCCAGCAAACCACCAACCTGGAGGTCGTTCCAGTGGGCGACGAGGTCGACGTCGGAGATCGAATCAGTCTGGCGCGCTATCTCACCGCCAAGGCCGACAGCGACGAGCTTTACCTCTTCGTGTCACCGTGGACGGAGATGGATGGCGAGTTTTTGAACCGCGTGCGTATGAACACAATCAAGGCATTCCAACTGTTCCTCCCCATCCCTTTCGTCGAGTACAACAGTCGCATAGGTGAAGAAGGAAGCAGCCAGGTGGATCAAGCGCTGGAAGATGAGGTATTCGCTTTGTTCTAGCAGAAAGGTTGATTGATTGCCATGCTCGCTGTCGTCTAGGAGGACGTGGAGGACGGTCAGCAGCCGCCGCCGCCATTGAAGCCTCTAGTCATCTACAAGACAGCTGGCCGATTTGACCCGACCGACTTCAGCGTCGTGGCGTTCTACGGCTCGGATTTCCTGGCCGCCTTCGACTCTAGCGCAGAGCGCCAAAGCGGCGCTCAAGATGTCGACGAATTCGTTCGTCTGTTCTTGTCAAGAGGGGAAGGTCAGCTACACACGATTCGAGCCACCGAACCCTCCTTGAAACTTCGCTACCACGAGAGGAGGCCATGCGACCCAAAGCTTGACGACGAACGCTACAGTCGCTGTTTGATAAGTAGACGCGAAGGACTGGCGTCGAAAGCGAAATTGGCAGCGCTCATTCTCAAACAGACCGATGTGGAAAGCATATAGGCCGCTAGTGAGTGTGACTGACTCGTCATCTGCCCTGAAGGAAGTGATCTGTGCTCTGCGGGCCTTACAGTTCGATGATAATTGCGATGACATTAGTGCGCCGAAAACCGAGTCTCTTTCCATACAGTTTTGAAAGTAAAGTGGTCTTATATGTAGTTCGGCTTCAAACCGAGAGCATACCGTATTCGTCTTCAGTAATTCTACATTCGTTTCGAAACCGGAGTAGGCGTGGCGCAATATTTGAATTCTACATACCTCAGTGCCCAAAGCTGTCGTCAAATTTCACAAAGCTCACGATTGCTGTCGCCTTCAGTAAGGAGAGTGTTGGACTGTTTTGCGATCAGAGATGTCTTCGTTAGATTCTGGTCAGTTCCACGGTTGAAAGTTTTTCTATCGATTTCCGTCTGAAAATTCGAAGCGGTTCAGTCGAGCCGATCGAAGAACTGACCCAATCGGTGTGGGCCATCAAGACCTTCCTTCGCTGTTCCGTCTGGTGGGTCGACTGCCGTCGAACTCGCCTCTGATTCTTCTCATTCGAGCGTTTGATATCTTTCTTTTGTTTCGTTGCTTTTAGTTTGGGAACGCTGCGGGAGCCAGTGTCAAATTCCTGCCAGCATTCGCTCTGCAAGTGAGTTCGCTAATTTCGTATTTTCTCGTCGTCGACGCTAAGTAAACGAGCAACCAATTCAGAAATTGTTTCAACGAGAGCGTGGCCAAAATCAAGCCGTTGCGCTGTCCCATTTGCAAGGAGCCGATCAACAGGCGGTGAGTGTGGACCTTCCTTATCGCGTTCACCGCCCAACAAGTTGTTGAAGAGTGTGAAGTGAGTGCCAACAGTGTCGAACTAATATCGCTCACTCGCCCTCAGAACGACGCGCCCTTGCCAGAGTCTATCCGAGAGAGTGCTGCCCACATACCTGGGTCTGATCCGCCAGTACAACGAGCATATTCGGACGAGAAGCTCCCTCGGATCCCTCCCTTCCTCGAGTAATACTGCGGCGAGAGACGAAGAGTCGGCTAGGCCTCAGACGCATCGCGAGTTGACACTTCAGCCCATCTTCGAGAGCCAGGTACCCTTCAGAAAACTTTGCTGTTTCCATCTCCAAAAGAATAGAGGATGAGCGCGTGAAGTCAATGTCCTGTCCATAAAAGTCGTCAGTAGGGTTCAACCGGCAACGAAGCTAAAGTTAACTTTAGAAAGAAGATAGAACTAGAACTAAGAAGAGCAAGGAAGAAAGAATAAAGATAGCGGCGAAATCCAGTCGACGATGGACAGCGTGGGCGCCTCGACGGCCAGAAGCATGGGAGCCGACGGTTTCTGCTGGGACTGCGTGACGGCCGTCGCCCCGACCCCTCGAGCCACCTCTCCCGTCGCCGGCCGTTGCCCTTCCCGAGACAAAGGTGGAGAGGAAGAAACGGTGCTGGTGGAAGCCGACTGCTGCTGGGGGGACGACAACGACAGGGCCGCGCGATGCTTCAGTTCGCTGACGAAGAGCCGACTGCTGGCCGGACGGAAGGCGCCGCCGCCGTCGTCGTCGCCGCCGCAGCTCTCCCTGGACGAGACGGGCCTACTGGTGAAGCCGTCGTCATCGGAGAAGAAGATCGCCTCGCGACGACTCTGCGTCTCGCCGCCCCCCTGCTTCTGGGTCGAAAGGGAGAAGGACTGGGTGGCGCCCAGCTGGTTCAACTACGCACTCTCCGGCTGCATCCCACGGGAGCCGCTCTTCGAGGGGAAGAGACAACCGTCGGCCGCCTCCTCTTCGAGAGAGCAGCAAGGGCAGACCTCTGAGAAAGGAGTGGCGACGATGATCGAGAAGATGGGGAAGACGCCTTCTCTCGGACGATATTGCGGCTTGAAGACGCCAGAGGACGCCGCTAAACTGCTGACGGGCGGCGCCGGCGACTTCCTGCTCTACCACGCGCTGCCTCGAGACGCCTACGGCAACGACAGTGACCCACTCAGACTGCGCGGTGACGACGTCTTCCGGAACGAGAGCGAGGAAGAAGAGGGGGAGAAGCTGTGCCGCTGCTGCCGAAGGGCTTCTTCGCTGCAGCAGCCGAAGGTCGTCGGAGACGTCTGGCCGTCGCTGGTGCGCCCTCCGCTGACGGTGGCCTACAGAGCGACGACGACGGGACCCTGCCTCCAGCTGGCCGTTCGCGAGACGACCGACACCGTCGACGGCCTCAAGCGCTACTATCTCGACATCGACGAGCACAGCGGTGGCGCCGACGTCCGCTGCCTCGTGGCCGCCTTCCCCACTCTGCGCGACCTGCTGCAACACCATCGCCACAACGGCACCTTCTCTGCCGCCGGCCGAAACTGCCTCCTCCCTGCTGCCGCCGCTCAACACGGCCCGCTCCTCTACGTCCCCTAGCCAGCTGCAGTAGTACCCGTGACGATAACAGCTGTGATCCAGTGATTAGATTGCGCTCATCATGTTGACTCGCTAGATCGCAGACACGTGATGATAACAAAAAAAAGTTGGAGCTGGAACACAGGCTACGAAGAGGAATCCGAAAGGCTTTTTGGTTGGCGCGGTCGATTCAGTAGTAGCATCTTTGACCATTTTCATCTCGCTCCGCAGCGACTGAAGTGTCTCTGTTTTACGTGTACTAAGTTCTTTGTGAACTGAACTTTGCAGGCCGTAGCGCACAGTCCAGTGAAGATGGAGCCGCAGCAGTTAGGGAAGGCTAAAGCGACGCCGAGTCCGAATGCAGCCAGGTCGAAGACGGGAAACAAGAAAGAACAGGTAGGGTACAGAGATGAAAATGACGGGAGTTTGCACTCATGTCAATCGTGGCTACTTTACCGAGATTTCTTATAGAATCAGAAGGGGACCAACGAAGCGGAGCTGTCTGACACCGACCTCGAAGGAATGCGCCGTCTGGCCTTCAACATAGATCTCCGCAACAAGTTCTCTTCTGCGCCGCCTGTGATAGTAGTCGGCCAGCCGAAGTCCACTCTCCAAGAAGAGAGAATGAGTGGCGGTGGAGGCGGCACCGATGGCGCTAGCGAGGACGTTCCCAGAGAAGAACGCGCCAGCCGTAGCGAGGGCGATGAGCTCGCGAAGAAGGCGGCGACCCCCCTGAAGTCGATCTTGAAAGAGCCGTCGCCCCAGAAGAAGCAGGCGGCGGAATCGACGCGCCCCAACGTCCGCTTCGATCCGAAGATCGGTTCGCTTGTGGGCCTGGCGCAGCAGCAGCTGACGTCGGCTGGCGCTCTGGAACTCTCGGAGGAGGTCGCAGAACCGCCCCTGCAGCAGAAGGCGCCTATTGGAAGGTACATAGGGAATTAGCCGTGTCTGATCCTGTACTGGAGAGAATTGACTGACACTGATGTATGTCAGCTCTTTCAGCCCTCTCGGTAAGAGACGCGCCACCGTCCTCGCTGGTGACTTTGGCCCCTCCAAACGAAGCAGAGTGGCGAAGTCGGTGTTGTCGCCTGAAGCTACAGCCACGTCGTCCACTGAGCGAAAGGGTCTTCCTGAGTGTGACCGTTCGGAAGAGGCGATTGGGTTGGAGGTCGTCCCGCACTACTTGAAGACTGAGCGGCAGCTGCGCAACTGGATGAGGAGCGAGGGTGGGGTGAAGGGTGCTTGTTATAGCGGAAAATGACCCTCTCTGTGTTCAGGACTGACGCTGGGAAAGGCGCTGCTGACGATGGCGCCTCGGATGCGTCTGCTGCTGAAGAATGAGGAGGATTGTCGCACTCTCTTCTACACGCTGCTGGCCGAGTTGGGACTTGAAGCTAAACTGGAACCAACCGCTGCTTCTACCTCGGAGTTTCCCTCGACCAGCGACGACGGCGCCCAAGCGAAACTGGGGGTCAGCCCGGGGCGAAGGAAGCAGTCTCCCAAGTCTCTCACGCTTGGTCAGTGGTCGGTCAATGGACTTCTTTGTTCTCATCGAATACGTGTACATTACACTTATCTTATATTTTCCCGTCGGTTTATTAAAGTCTGTCCAAAAAAAACTGAGACTGGAGGTTTTTTGCGGATATCCGTGCACGAGTAGGATGTACCAGACCAAGTTAGGTACCAATCGATAGGTCTCGACGAGCTCTATTGGGTCATGCGTATTTCGACTTAATCACGCAACACGCATGGAAACGGCACGCCACAGTAAAAAATCGACTTTTTTTCCTGACTACAGATTTTTTTCGTTTCACTTGCATATTGTAGAGCAATATGTCCTTACTTAACGCTGCAAGTATGAAAGATCAGAAACCAGCCGTTCAAATGTTATAGCGATTCTCCCGACCCCTATTTTTTCGATTTACTAACATTTTTCCAGAAGGCCCCGAAATTGGGGGGCCTTTTGCGATTTTTCGCGGCTCCTAAGGCCGATCTAGCTGAAATTCTTAGGGTGTGTGGGGAACCCATGGAAGCAACTTTTGGCCAAGCGGCGCCCTCCTTGCCTGCTGGAATCGCCTGCGGCGCTCGTTTTTCGGCGAAAATCGACAGATTTTAAATTTGATTGAGATTGACTTGAGACTCTGCAGCTTTGGGAGCCTGGCTTAGGTGCGCCGCGTAGACATTAAGTGGGCCCACATACCTGCCAAGTTTGGGCTCGCCGCGCCTTAAGAACAAAAAATTACGAGGGAAAAAATTTGTGACATTTAGATCGCGAGATGAGTTTTTGGCGTCCCAATGTTTGCAGACCCGTTGCTCGAGAACGGTAAGCGGCATGCAGTTGGCTTATGCACCGTTGGATTCGCCGTTCGATTCTCTATCTTGGTGTTTTGCATTTGGTCGTTCGTAGGATTTCGCCGGGAAAGTGCAGGCGCTTTCCGCTTGTGGGGCTACAGACGTTTTCGGCAACTTTGACATTGCACTGCAGTCAAACGTGACGTTGCTCGAAGACGGTGTAGTAGAATAAAGTGTTTGTCTTTGTGCCCACTATTACTTCACCAAATTTCAGCTCAATCGGTTGCAAACTGTTTTTCTGCAGATTGGCGTACCATATTTGGCTGTCTCGTCAAAATTCGTTTACAACAGATTGAGCTGAAATTCGGTGAAGTATTTGTGGGCACAAAGACAAACACTTTATTCTACTACACCGTCTTCGAGCAACGTCACGTTTGACTGCAGTGCAATGTCAAAGTTGCCGAAAACGTCTGTAGCCCCACAAGCGGAAAGCGCCTGCACTTTCCCGGCGAAATCCTACGAACGACCAAATGCAAAACACCAAGATAGAGAATCGAACGGCAAATCCAACGGTGCATAAGCCAACTGCATGCCGCTTACCGTTCTCGAGCAACGGGTCTGCAAACATTGGGACGCCAAAAACTCATCTCGCGATCCTAATGTCACAAATTTTTTCCCTTGTAATTTTTTGTTCTTAAGGCGCGGCGAGCCCAAACTTGGCAGGTATGTGGGCCCACTTAATGTCTACGCAGCGCACCTAAACCAGGCTCCCAAAGTTGCAGAGTCTCAAGTCAATCTCAATCAAATTTAAAATTTGTCGATTTTCGCCGAAAAACAAGCGCCGCAGGCGATTCCCGCAGGCGAAGCGGGCGTCGCTTGGCCAAAAGTTGCCTCCATGGGTTCCCCACACACCCTATAAATTTCAGCCAGATCGGCTTTAGGAGCCGCGAAAAATCGCAAAAGGCCCCCCAATTTCGGGGCCTTCTGGAAAAATGTTAGTAAATCGAAAAAATAGGGGTCGGGAGAATCGCTATAACTTTTGAACGGCTGATTTCTGGACTTTCATACTTACAGGGTTTAGTAGGGACATATTGTTCTACAAAATGCAGGTGGAACGAAAAAAATCTGTAGTCAGGAAAAAAAGTCGATTTTTTACTGTGGCGTCCCGTTTCCGCGCGTGTTGCGTGATTAAGTCGAAATACGCATGACCCAATAGAGCTTGTCGAGACCTATCGATTGGTACCTAACTTGGTCTGGTACATCCTACTCGTGCACGGATATTCGCAAAAAACCTCCAGTCTCAGTTTTTTTTGGACAGACTTTAGTTTGTTATGCACTTGCTTTCAGCCACGGCCGTTGCGAGGAAATTGGTGTCTCCAAGCGGCGCCTCGTGTTTCGAGTCAGAGTTTCTACCTTGGATGGGGATCGCGGAGTCGCAACTGGGTGGGTTGACGAGCCTTGTGATCTACGTATTGGGTACTTTAGATTGAGCCTTGATTTCTGAATACGTTCATTCTCGTTGTAGCGCTGCAAGTGGCCGAGCGAAAAGCTGACAAGCAATTGGCAACGCTGAACTTAGATCACTCGGCGCTATCCGGTGAGTTTTTTTCGTCTGCATGCTATAATGCTTGTGTAGGTATGTATGTATACGTGACGAGCTAAGATCTTGTAGATCGTCTGGCACCTCCTAAGTACTTGAGACCGTTCTTGCAGCTGGAAGAGCGAGTGAGGAATTCAGCGACGAATTAGGGGTGGATCGTGACGCCTTCGTCGCCTCTTCTGTGTCGGCTGTCGACAGAGCGAGCGCTGTCGAGGTTATTCCCATCAGTCCGAAGGCGAAGGAGGTCGATGCGTCGGCGCAACCCGTGGAGAGATCGCCTTTGCGTGCGACGAAGCCTACAGTAGTGGAAGAGGGTACGCCGTACACTCTGCTTGATGTAGAGTCGACTTCGTGAATGGACCTATTCGGCAGTGGCGCTCCCTTCTGCAGTTTGTCTGGAGTCGGCGCAGCAGTCGGCGGGTGGACGGTCGATTGTGTCTGAGCCGATAGCGGACAGGCATCTCGGACTGACGACACCAACCAAAGCGGACAAAGAGAACGAAGAGAAGCTAATGCTGCCACCCGACTTTGCTCTCGCGAAGATGGACAAAGGTCGTGCTTGCGGTACATTGGAGGGCGATGCATTTGTTATTAAGCGGTTCCTGTGGAGAGTAATCGATAGGCAATGATAGATTCGGTGTTTAGACGACGCTGTGGCCGACACCCTGCTAGTTGAGGCCTCCGAAAGTGCTCCTGCAGTCGCGGCCGCGTCCTCGGCGGTCGGCGTCCGAAGCGACAGCAGCGACCAAGTCGTCGCCGACAGCTGTCAGTCCTGTTGGAAAGGAGTGCGCTGCGAGATTCAAAGCGAGCTACCGTAACGGTCACATTCAGTGGAAGAGGACGTGGTGCCAGAGACGCCACAGAAAGCGCAGGCAGAGTCGGCGGCTATCGAAGACGAAGAAGCGGAAGCAGGCGACGGAGCAGAAGAGGAAGCTACCGCCGTCCAGCAACTCAACAACTCGGGTGTAGACCCATTCGCGGCCGTTGAGCTGACGGCGCCCAAGTTGGCCGTTTTGACCACGGGACTGAAGGAGTCTAGCGAGAGGGTACTGTAGCTCTCTTCATCTACTTTCGCTACTATGTGCGGTAGCTGGCCTGCGGAAAGTGGTGCGCGTGAAGAGGAAGATGATTGATCTGCGCACGCATGTTGACTGCAATGGGGTGGACTAGAATGAAATGCAATGGTCAGTCGGCGGCTATTTGAGAACAAAGCGTTTACACACATAGCTAACCGGCAAAGCGGTGTTGAGTTCATTTATGGTTAGTTAGTGTGAGCCATTGCAGGCGATGGCGACGACGTTCTTCGAGCTATTCGCTGTGGAGAGAACGGAAGACATTTGGAGCGCCGCCGAGGTCGTCGTCGTCTTCGCCAACGGTGAGACCCCCTTCCGTTTGTCTCACTCCAACTCTCCAGCTACGTACGTAACTGCCGATGGAAGCCAGTATTAAAGTCTGTCCAAGAAAAATCCGGACTGGGGGTTTTTCATATAGATCCCTGGCATGACTTCGGCAAACCTAGACTTGGCATGCATCATTCGATAGAGGAGGACGAGCCGCGTCGGGGCGCCTGAAAAATTCGATGATCACGCAACACGCACAGAAATGAGCGCGCGTGGAAAAAAATCGACTTTTTTAAAACGCGGTCGATTTTTTTCGTTTTAATTGCAAATTGTACCTTATCATGTCCTTATTCAACCTACCAAGTTTGGTTGCCCTAGCTGGTTCCGTTCAAAAGTTACAGCAATTCTCCCAACCCCTACTTTTTCAAATCCTTAAGAAATTTTGAAAAGCGCCGCAAGATTTCCACATTTCCCCATAATTTTCGCGTTTGTTAACCAAATTGGCTGATATTTTGTGGGTATGTGTAAAACGCATGAGCACATGTTTTGCCATAGGTTTCGACTCAAACGACAGCTCTGCGGACGAGCAGTGTGTCATCGAAGTGAAATTTTTCATAATTTCACAAAAGTTGTGACTTCTTGCGCGTGCAACGCAACCATGAATTAAAACTTGTCCAGTGTCTTTTTGCATGTTTGACACAGCCGTATGCCAAATATCAGCTCGAGCGGCTACTCCAGTGAAATACTATAGTCGTAAGATTGGCCGCGAATCGGCTCTCCCAAACGGCCACATTTTCGACAAAACTTCCACAAGCAATAACTCGTACTACGAATACCACACAACCACCGGCTATGCACCGCTGCATTGGCCATCTTAACCAGTTGACCTAAGTCCAGGACGTTTCTGGATCTGGAGATCCCGAAACCCTTAAGAAACAGATCCCGATGGAGGTTGGCGGGACGGCCCGCCAGCCATGACGCAAGGTTTAAATTGTACAGCAAATTGGTAGACTGTTATTATGGTAGCTAGAACCCATCCAAATGTAATTTACAAATTGCACTGCATTGTCACTGTTGGGTGGGAGTTCGTTAGTTTTGAATGTCACAAGTGCTATTGTTCTTAGTTACTGGGAGCAGTACAGTTGAAAGTAAGTTGAAACAGTAAGTTCAGTATGCCCAGAATACTGACTGCCTCCATAGTGACAAAGATTACTTGCTCTGCTGTTAGGTGAGTGTTTTCACAATCATCCAGCCGACCAGCTCTGTAATAGGTGCTTTTTCGCCCTGATTCTCAGGCATTGCTAGGGGGTGAGGTTTTTGGGGTTCTAGTATGTAGTAGTATCCCTTCCCTGTTGTCTCAAGTGGACAATTCAAATTTCTACCACAACCTGGATTTGCATATTAAGTACACAAATATTGAAAATGGTGAAATTTGGCAGTATAGGGAATGGGGAGTGTTCCTGAGTGTTCCCATTCTGTTTGAGACCACAAAAATTCAAATTTCTACAGCAACCCAGATTTGCATGTTAAGTAAACTTCCTCCCAGTTAAAATCCTCTTCTGCTGTTGCGACCTCCTGACACATCAAATCACAAAACTAATGCCAAAATCATAATCTCCACCTTGCAAAACCCCAGAATCAACATACAACACCCCCTACCTTCCTGTGGACTCCTGCAACTGAAATTCTGCAGTTGGTGTATGGTAGTATGCAAATTCATCATGGGTTCAAACATCATCTAAATGCTAAACGACTGCCAAATTCGTAATCAGTGCCCAGAATACCCCAAAATCAAAACTGACAAATTTTTCAAAACACTTCTAGATCAGAATTAAGTGTAATTTTGAGCACTACAGCTGCCGAAATGCGAAAATTGCAATTTCTACTACAGAGTCAAAAAAGTTGCACCAAGATAACTTTTTTGCGTTCCGACCAATTTCCCTGCTCATGACCCATTTGATAGAGGACATCTGGGAAGGAGCACCAAAAGCAGTCTCACCACTCTAGCTGCCACCTAGCTCACACAGCAACCCATTAAAGTTGACCCGGGGTGAAGAATCGAGAATTTTAGTTTGGCACCGAATGGGTCCTGCAGAGATCCAATTCTTTTTTGCACCCTCGCCCTCGCCCCTACTGAATACTACAACATATCAACAGATAGTGTATACCATTATATGCAAGTATGCTCTACCCTGTTTAACCCATTTTCCAGTGCTTTGTAAATTTAAATTTTTGAATTTCCTGTGACCCCATTTGTCGTCCAGGTTGCCCCACCACTGGGCTGATCCAATGCAAACAAGTCTCTTTTAAAAAGCGGAGTGGTTTTGAGCTTTGAATTTTTACTGAGATTGTAGCAAGGCCCTTTCTGGTTTCGTGCAGTGTCTTTGACTCTACTCGCGACTACACTTTTTGGAGTGGTCTTGCTACGCAACATTGGTATCGCTCGGGTTTAATTCTTTACACCAAGAAAATCATCTTTTCAGACTAAATTTAAAAAAAGACACTGGAATCTAACGCAAAACTACAGGTTAATTGTGAGCATGATTTGATGTTGGCTTGCAGTGAGCTCTTCAGCGATGTCAAGACCGCCACTCTGCAACGCACGAGTGCCAAGATATAACAAACCAAAATCTGCAGTTTTCATCGCGTTTTGGTTATTGTAGCCCTCTCATTGACCTTTTGAAACTTTTTGTTGTCGATTCTTGCTCAGGAGGTCGAGGGCTTCATTTTGATATGCGATTGGACTAGGTTAGATGAAGTTTTGACTTTTCGCGGACATTACTTCGGGATACTGTAGCGCGCAATTTTTAAAACTTGTTATGATTTCGACGTCACAGTTCGCGAGAGTGGTCCGGGGGCTACCCGTCGATGTGTCGAACTCAACCCAGCGACGTCAGACAAGCGAGTTGTTAAGCCTGAAGCAAGCGTGTCATTTCCAGTTTTCGATGCGTTTTGGTTACTGTAGCTGTCTGTTTAAACTTTTGAAACTTTTTGTTGTCGGATTCATGCTCAGGCGCTCGAGCGCTTCACTCTGATATGCGATTTGACTAGCTTCGGTCAACTTTTGTCTTAGAATGGTCCTCACTTTGGGATACTGTAGCGCGCGAGTTTGAAAACTTATTTCAGTTTTGAACACTCAGATGGCGAGAGTAGTCCGAGGGCTACCCGTCGATGTGTCGAACTCAACCCAGCGACGTCAGACAAGTGAGTTATTAAGCCCGAAGCAAGTGTGTCATTTCCAGTTTTCGATGCGTTTTGGTTACTGTAGCTGTCTGTTTAAACTTTTGAAACTTTTTGTTGTCGGATTCATGCTCAGGCGCTCGAGCGCTTCACTCTGATATGCGATTTGACTAGCTTCGGTCAACTTTTGTCTTAGAATGGTCCTCACTTTGGGATACTGTAGCGCGCGAGTTTGAAAACTTATTTCAGTTTTGAACACTCAGATGGCGAGAGTAGTCCGAGGGCTACCCGTCGATGTGTCGAGCTCAACCCAGCGACGTCAGACAAGTGAGTTATTAAGCCCGAAGCAAGTGTGTCGTTTCCAGTTTTCGACGCGTTTTGTCTATTGCGTCCACTATTGTCCACTATTGCGAAACTTCAGTCCACTATTGCGAAACTTGTGGGGTGATTTTTTAGTAAAAATTGGAATTTTTGAATTTTGCACAATTTTCCCGCCACAGAATTTTTTCACCCACCGAACATGCTGCGCATCGTCATAAGTTATCTTTTAAAAAAACAAAATGGGCTCCCTAAGTGCTTCCTAGCGGCTAGTACGTGTTCCATTAACTGTGGGCTTTTACCAGGCCTATAGCACTCCTTCGCTTTTCAAGCGGAAGAGTGCCAAAAATGGCAGCAAAAGGGAAAGATGGTTGGGGTGGATTTGAACTGTGAGGGAGTTAACTTAACATGCAAATTTGGGTTACTGTATTAATTTAAATTGTTGTGGTCTCAAACAGAATAGGAACACTCAGGAACACCAACCATCTTCTATACTGCCAAAATTCCCCATTTTCAATATTTCTGCACTTAATATGTAAATATGGGTTACTGTAGAAATTTTAATTTTTGTCTCGAGTGGAGCAATTTCAATCAGGAACACTCCCCATCCCCTAAAATGACCAAAATTTCCAATTTCCAATATTTGTGTACCTAATATGCAAATCTGGTTTATTGTAGAAATTTGAATTTTTGGGTCTCGACTCTCGAGTGAAACATTTTCACTCAGGACCACTTCCCATCCCCTAAAATGACCAAAATTTCCTATTTCCAATATTTATGTACCTAATATGCAAATCTGGTTTATTGTAGAAATCTGAATTTTTGGGTCTCGAGTGGAACATTTTCACTCAGGACCACTTCCCATCCCCTAAAATGCCAAAACCTCATATTTTGCAAATGCATATACTTAATATGCAAATCTGGGTTACTGTAGAGATGTGAAGTTTTGGGTCTCAAGTGGAACAATTTTACTCAGGACCACTCCCCATCCCCTAAAATGCAAAAATCTCCTATTTTCAGATTAATGTACTTAATATGCAAATCTGGGTTACTGTAGAAATTTGAATTTTGGGGTCTCGAGAGGAACAATTTCACTCAAGAACACTCACCATACCCTAAAATGCCAAAATCTCCAATTTTCAATATGTACGTACTTAATATGCAAATCTAGGTTGTGGTAGAAATTTGAATTTTCCACTTGAGACAACAGGGGAGGGGTACTACTGCATAGTAGGAGGATCTCCCAAAAACCTCTCCCTTGACTTGCCTGAGGATCAGAGTCAAAAGCACCTATTTTCCCAAACAATGTTTCAAACAATGCATTACCTTCTGATGACAACCACCCTTTTCTAGTATTGCATTGTCACTGCTGGCATGGTGGTGAAATGGTTTTGCCCAAATGGTAGAACACATACAAGCGAATTGCGCACAATGCCACTGCAGTACAGCCAGCCGTAACATTTCGTCATAACACTGGACATGCAAATTCGAGCGGCTGGCCCTCCCGGCCGGCACCGGTAGTTCGTCGGGATCTAGCCCCTTTCGGGATCTCCAGATCCAGAAACGTCCTGGACTTAGGTCAACTGGTTAAGCTCTACAAATTTTGTCTGAACCATGTTTGGCGAATTTTGAGTCTCTCGCTAGAAAACTTCTGTTAAAGGTCACCGCAGCTACAAGATCGGCCGATTTCTGAACGCAGTGAGTACTGTGGCGCGGTCGTTCACAAAACCATCAAATTTGTGAAATCGTAAAGGAAGCCCATTATGTTAGCTCTCTTTTGACACAAGAACGACCTGTCTAGGTGCAGCGTAGCTCGAGCTATGTATGGTCGAATGCATTGCATCAGCGCCAAATGCCGTAGTCCAAGGTGGTAACTGTAGTCAGCAGCTCCACATCGATTCTACCAAATTGCTGTTCCTCGACGGATCATACCTCGCGCTGCGTTGCACCTAGACAGGTCGTTCTTGTGTCAAAAGAGAGCTAACGTAATGGGCTTCCTTTCCGATTTCACAAATTTGATGGTTGTGTACACGACCGCGCCACAGTACTCACTGCGTTCAGAAATCGGCCGATATTGTAGCTGCGGTGACCTTTAACAGAAATTTTCTAGCGAGAGAGTCGAAATTCGACAAACATGGTTCAGACAAAATTTGTAGAGTTCAAGATGGCCAATGCAGCGGTGCATAGCCGGTGGTTGTGTGGTAGTCGTAGTACGAGTTATTGCTTATGGAAGTTTTGTCGAAAATGTGGCCGTTTGGGAGAGCCGATTCGCAGCCAATCTTACGACTACTGATGATGGTCGCGCTGGCACTGCGTGGCTGAGTCTAGATGTAGCGACCGAAACTCAACTAACGCTTGTCGTCTGAAATATTGAAGTCAAACAAAAATTTTGATGGTACGTAAGCTGTTGTGATACTGTGTGTGTCACGCATGCAATTACGACTATAGTATTTCGCTGGAGTAGCCGCTCGAGCTGATATTTGGCATACGGCTGTGTCAAACATGCAAAAAGACATTGGACAAGTTTTAATTCATGGTTGCGTTGCACGCGCAAGAAGTCACAACTTTTGTGAAATTATGAAAAATTTCACTTCGCTGACACACTGCTCGTTCGCAGAGCTGTCGTTTGAGTCGAAACCTATGGCAAAACATGTGCTCATGCGTTTTACACATACCCACGAAATGTCAGCCAATTTGGTTAACAAACGCGAAAATTATGGGGAAATGTGGAAATTTTGCGGCGCTTTTCAAAATTTCTTAAGGATTTGAAAAAGTAGGGGTTGGGGGAATTGCTGTAACTTTTGAACGGAACCAGCTAGGGCAACCAAACTTGGCAGGTTGAATAAGGACATGATAAGGTACAATTTGCAATTAAAACGAAAAAAATCGACCGCGTTTTAAAAAAGTCGATTTTTTTCCACGCGCGCTCATTTCTGTGCGTGTTGCGCGATTATCGAATTTTTCAGGCGCCCCGACGCGGCTCGTCCTCCTCTATCGAATGATGCATGCCAAGTCTAGGTTTGACGAAGTCATGCCAGGGATCTATATGAAAAACCCCCAGTCCGGATTTTTCTTGGACAGACTTTAGTTGCCTGCCTCATATATTGGGCTGAACACACTTTCGCAAGGCAGTGTAGGTAGTTGCCGGACAGGAGCGAAGCCACTATTGAATCTCACACATGCCAGGTGCATGTACCCTATGTCTTCAGAGGAGAAGCTGGTGTCTCGTCGCACCTTCAACTACATGTGTGCCGTGGCCATGCACAAGCCCGTCGTCGCCTACCGCTGGCTCTGCGACTCCGTGCGCTCTGGAACACTTCTCGACTGGGTACGTTCCACACTTATAGGGTGCGCTTGCCTCTTTCTTCCGAGGAGTGAATAGTGCGGTTGCGACTAATGACGGTGCGAATATCGACTGCGTCGTTATTGGACGATGCAGCTTGTAGCGCACAGTATCACAGTGGAACTATCCGTGCTCTTGTGAGGCGCCCACATTGATAATACTAAGCACAGCCACGGAAGTTTACCGTAGTTGCAACTCTGGTTCTACTGAATGAGCAGACGAGTGGCGGCGTCGTTGTTCAGCGTGACTACTTGGTGGAAGGGGACGGGACGACGGGAAGGGTGTTGGAAGAGTCGAAGGTGGGGCAGATGTGTCGTCTGATGGCCGACCTCTCCTTCTACGTCATGCCCAGATTCAACGACCAAGTCACCGTCGGTGCGCCTTCTGTCTTTCTACAGCTACATACAATGGGCCTCCCAATCCTCAATACCCACAAAACGGTTGGCAGGGGACGTGTCGCGTCTGATTCGGGCGGTGGGTGGAACGGTTGTGTCGACGCCGTCGGATTTGGAGCGAATGGAGGGAAGGCGCTGCATTCTCTTCCCCCCCTCCAGCACTCTGCGCAGACACGCCCACAAATGGATCGAGCCCTGGAGAGGTAGTGCATAAGGGAGGGAGACTGAGCAGTTGATCAACATAATAGGTAGTGTTATTTACATACGTACGTAATGCATTGCGCGGTCCTCTCAAATTGTCACAAGACGCGCCAGCGCTGGTGCTCAGCTGTGGAGTGAGTATGGGTGTCACAATTGAGTCCCCGTTGTCTCGAACTCTGCTCACTTCCAGAGATGCGTCGCCTGCACTCGTCGAGTCCCTCTGTGGTGGCCGACTTCCTGTTCAACAGTGTCACTTCCCGACTCTGCCGGGGACTTCCCGAACACGCCGACATGCTTCAGAAACTGCTTCTGGACAGCCAGCAGAAGTGAAACGATGGAAGCGCAGCGGCGCAAATTGGCGCAATGGCTGGTGACGTATCATTTGGCATCTCGGTGTCTTTTGTTGGTTGATAGGTAAGCCTCCACTCTTTGGCGGTGCTATTCGTCTTGCTTCCATTTCGTTGAAACTTTTGAGATTCGGTGTTGCGTGTTTAGAACTGTTTCGTGGTTGTTCTGTGTGTGTCGCCGGAAGTATGTAGGGTCCGCCGGAGTTCGACATAGCACGCAGTTTAGTCTAGGGAGCGAGAAGCGAGGTTCTTTGTTTGGTCCGTTGGTGCTTCGGTATCCTTTCTTCCGTTGGTCGTTGAGTGGCGCGTGAATGGTAATTCCCGAGAAGTGAAGTTTCGTGCAGATCTACGACTTGAAGAAGTCGACCGTTGCCACTTGAGTAGATGAAGCCTGTACATCGGAACAACAGGCACAAAGGATGGCGTCAGTACAAAACGGAGACGGCGTTTTGTGTGGTCTAACTGCGTCGCCATATCTCTGACCTGTTACTTTTCAGCAGCGAAGTGGAAGCATCTTGTACGTCACATGTACTACCAATCCGATCCAATCCAATTGTTTTATTGATACCAGCAGTAAAGCGGTCATGGAACCAGGCAAGTCGTCCGGGGGACGCAGTATACTCCACAAATTTGAACTCCTACGCACGGTGACTCCTCTCCTGTTGTGGCCTCCTGACACTCCCAATCGCAAAACTAATGCCGAATTCGTGATCTACATCCCAGAATACCTCAGAATCAACATACAACACCCCTAACTTCCTATGGTATCGCAGAACCGAAATTCTGCACTTGGGGTACGATAGCATGCGAATTCGTCATAGGTACGCTTAAAAACATCATCTAAACGCTAAACGAATGCCAAATTCGTAATCAGCGGCCCCGAAAACCCCGAAATCGAGTATAATATCGAGAAAGTCGACCCGACACCCAACATTCAAATGGACGCGGCAGGGATACTGTAGCTGAGATAATTTCTCAAAAACACTTTTCTGGACCAGATTTGAGCGCAGAATCGCTTAAAACCACTTTTGGAACGATTTGGCTACGCATTCGAGCGCTAGAAGCGCCGAAACGCGAAAATCGCAATTTTCGACTCCGGAGTCAAAAAAGTTCCACCAAGATAACTTTTTTGTGTTTCAACCGATTTTCTCCGTTCATGGCTCATTCGATAGAGGACATCTGGGAAGGAGCACCAAAAGCGGTCTCGCCGCTCTAGCTGCTACCTAGCTCGCACAGCAGCCCGTCAAAGTCGACCCGGGGCCAAAAATCGCGAATTTTTTCAAATTTGGCGCCAAAATGGGTCCCGCAGCGATCCAATTCTTTTTTTGCGGGCTAGATATTATCGAGTACTACAACATGTCAAACGATAGTATATACCATTATATGCAACTTTTTCGAGTTCTACCTTGCTCAACCCATTTTTCAGTACTTTGAAAATTTAAATTTTTGAATTTCCC
The DNA here is from genome assembly GCA_030248115.1 of Linhomoeus sp. GSCO2_2. Taxonomy (NCBI): domain Eukaryota; kingdom Metazoa; phylum Nematoda; class Chromadorea; order Monhysterida; family Linhomoeidae; genus Linhomoeus; species Linhomoeus sp. GSCO2_2. The sequence continues at coordinate 59,254 of JASAMZ010008775.1, read as the reverse complement.
GCCAACGGGGTCCCGCAGCGTGACCCCGTTTGGTGTCCACCCTGCCCACTTACTAGGCCTACCCAACGCAAAAGACCGTTTGGAAATCGGCCGCTTCACGCGCGAACGCCATCCGGTCCAAATTACTGCGTTTCGCGCACAAACGCTATATACTCCACACTTTTTGTGGAGTATAAAAACGATCGGTGACAAGTTGATGCATGAGTTCTCCCGATGGACTGCGCCTATGTAGGACACATACCTATCGGTACCTTTTGACATGTGGTATCGTGTCCGTTTCAAACAATTCTGTTTGAAACCCGACTTGCATTAAAAGCTATAGTTAATTGGTCAAGCTTCGATTCAACCAATCTTTCAACCAGCCTGTACACCGCCGTGTCCGTTTCATATTGTCTCACTGGCGTCGCCGTGTTTCTGAGCTGCTACACTGCAACGAAGTGGCAGCATCTACTGTCGGCAGTAAAGGCTGACCGAGATCAATGAGTGTAGTTGGGATCACTGTCTTCGTCTCGATTGAGCGACGTCATTCGGAGCTGTAGGGAGGCGATGCCGACCTCGTCGCCGACGACTGCTGCGTGTCGTTGGTGTCTTCCTCGTCGCTGGCGTTGTAGCTTGTCGGCTCGACCGGTAGGTAGCCGTCGTCGTCGTCGTCATCGGAAGCCGAGCTGGCCATTGTCTTGCTCTCGTCGAGGCCTCTGCCCGAGGTCGATGGCGGTGGCGGGGCCGACGCCTGCTGCTGTCCTTTCTGTCGCGTCCGCTCGCTTCCGGGGGCCCACTGGACTTTTTTTTTTTTTTTTTTTTTTTTTTTTACGTTTCTTTGTTGCAGCAAGGGTACTGCGTAGCAGCTAGCTGGAGAATACACAGGAAAAGCTACCGTAACTCTTCAGCTTTACAGTAACCGTGTGACTCAATCGCTCCTCCTGTGTGCTCTGTTGAGTCTGGGTAGAAAGAAGCGTGTAGGTAGACAACGATAAGACGACTGCTTCGTTCAACTTGTAGCGTGACAGGATAAAACCAACGAGGGTACAGTATACAAGATCGTTGTTGGCGGCAAAACGCCAGGAAGTCCGAAGGGATTCACGCGCGCTGGGCGATAGACCGTGACGGGCTAAGGAACGGATACATCACCTGAGACCAAAGTCGCCGTGCTGTCTCTGCCGCGCCAACTGCTCCAGTGTGTGACTGAAGGGCGCCTGCATCTTCTCCAGTAGGCCCTGCTGCTGCTGCAGTGTCGTCGGCAGCCCAGCCATCAGACCGTTGGCAGCGCTCGGCGGCGGAGGCAGGGCGCCGACGCCGCCCAAGCCAGCGGACGCCGGGTGGGCCAGCATTGTGGAGGTCGCACCGAAGGGAGTGGGACTGGCTGCGGCCAACAGCGCCATTCGCTGAGGAGTCGAGAAGTCGGCCAGCAGACCGGCCGCTGAAGCGCCGCCGCCGCCACCGAGCCCCAGTAGGCCGGCGTTCAGCAGCTGCTCCTGGTAGCGGCTCAACTCTAGCGTCGAAGCTACTTGCGGACTACCGCCGAAGAGTCCGCCACCGGTAAGCGCAGCGGCCGCCGCCGCAGCTGTGACCGAAGACGGCTGGGGCAAATTGAGCAGAGACGGCGAGAACAGTTGATTTGCGCCCGCCGGCGGTAGAATCGAGCCGCCCCGAAGAGTGTCGGCGATCCTCCGCTGTTGTTCGAGCATCATCATCTGCTGCTGTTGTTGACGTAGGACGGATTCCAGCGCTGAGCTCAAGGTGTTGTCGCCGACGCTGACAGCTTGTTGGCGAGAGGGAGGCGCCGTCGGCGGCGGAAGGGCAGCGTTCGTCGATGGCTGATTCGACTTGTTGGTCCACCCGTCCGCAGCACGACTGGAGGCATAGCCAGCCGAACCCGTTGTCAGGCTGAAAGAACATAGTTTGACTTCCCACCGCTCTACACACTGCCAAAATCACAGCAACGCACCTCGCCGCGTCTGGTGGCGCCGTAGGGCGATGGTGAGTAGACTGGCCGCTGCCGCCGGCGACGCTCGACATAATGGGGAGCTGCAGACTCCCGTTGGTGACCACCGAAAGTTGGTGGGACCGACTGGGCCGGTGACCGGACTGCTGCTGTTGCAGCAGCGACTGCGCAGACGCAGCCGCCGAGGTCGAAGGCGTGGCCGTTCCCCAAGCGTGGACAGGGCCAGCAGCTTGTTTGGCAGCAGCGGCCACTGAAACAGCACTTCCGCACTCGAGGGTTTGCCGGAACCGATTTGAAATTGACACCATGGTCACTCACACGCCGGCGGTGGCTGCGCCGAAGACGCCGGCTGAGCGTGTGACGACGACGACGACGACTTCTTGCGCGGCTTGGTAGCGCCGCCGCCGGAAGAAGCGGCAGCGACAGCGGCGGGCGGCTCGAACCTCTTCTTGGCGATGTCCCAGGCGATCTTCACATGGAGAGCGCACCACTTTCCCCGGCGCTAAACGAGATCCATTTCAGAGCCTGCGTCATCATTTCGGCTTTGGCGATACACGACGAGGTACCTTTTGGGCGGAATGGTCTGAAATCGCTCCGCCCGCACCACTGGCCGTAGAGGTGGACGGCAGAGACGTCAGATTGAGAGCACCCTGAGTACTGCCTGAAGAAATAGGCGCCCGTGGTATATTAGGGAAGTGGGGACACATCCAATTGCAAGAGCAACCGACTTGACGAGTGGCACGGTCCAGAGGTGGGAGTGGCGGCGGCCATGAGAAGCGAAGAGTTGGGCAGAAGGCCAGCCAGCATTGAGTTCTGCGCCGCCGCTGCCGCTGCAGCGCCCACAGCGGGCGGAGGCCCCAGAGGTAGGCCGGCGGTAAACAAGGCCGCCAGCTTTAAACGGAGAAATATCGGTACAGATTCTGTTGCCAATCGAATTTACAGTACATATGGCGCATAGGAAACTACGCTATCCTGACAAGGGCTATACGGTGTAGTCCTGACTACCGACTATTCACATCGACTATCGTTAATCCAGTGACACTGACCGAGTTGAATCCAGCCGCGGAGAGCAGAGGATTGGCCGCCGACTGGGGAAGGTTGCCCTGAGAGGGAAGCAGTCCGAACGGCGCGCCGCCAAAGGGTACTGTGGGTGGGCCGGCGGCGGCCAAGGTGGTCGCCGGCTGCTGCTGCGAGACGGCGGCGGCGAACAGATCTTTGACCAAATCGTTGGCGCGATTGTGACTGGATGCGTTCGCTGTCCCGTCCACAGCGGGCGTGGACGTCGTCGGCTCCACTGAGGAAGAGGAGGAATGCAGGGACCTGACGACGGAGGCGGCGTTGGCCGCCAGCGGCTGGCCCAAACGGCCGCCCAGATCCGCTTGCGCCTGCGACAAGTTCACGGCGCCATCGCCGCTTGACGTCGTCGCCGTGGCGTCCAACGAGGCGACGCCATGCCTGTCAACGACAAAGGAGATCTCGACTTGCTCCCATCTCGGATTAACATCTCGTGAGAAATGCTTACCCGGTCAAGTTTTCCGCCTTGATTGTCGGCTTTTGGAAGGCCTCCTTCATGAGGTCGTTCGATTCCAGTTTGGGCGCCTTCTTCGCCGGCGAACTGTTCGAGGCACCTTTCACGCGCTTCAACTTGGCGCCGTCGCCGCCGGCCTTCAGATCGGTACCAAGTTCCGACTCGGCCTTTGGAAACTTCGACTGCATTTTGCCCTGCAAAGTTGTACTGTAATCGACTCCAATACGCTGACGGCGTTAGAAGCAGAGCGCCCAACTGTTGCTTGAAAACAGACCTAGCCTACAACAGTGGGCGAAGAGCACCAGCGACGATGGGAGAAAGATGGAGTGAGGTTCAGCAGGCGCCAAACGAGCATTCCAAAGGCACGGCCGACTACTGGCAGCCGGCCACCAGACAGACTGGTCGACAATCGCTATCGCCGACGGCAAAAGAAGCAGCCGAGCAGGGATGGGGGCGGAAGGAAAGGAAGCGGGGGAAGCCAACGAAGTGGAAACGAATCCGGGTCGCGGCTATGAATGCCCGTCGTCCGTCATTCAGACGGCCGGCCGGCCGACAGCGGCCCAGAGTAGCGGAAAAACAGGCCCGCCGCCGCGCCAGGAGGACGGCGCCGGCGGCCGGCCAGTCCTACGCGTTTCCCGGTCGGAAAGACGAAAGAACGAGACCTACTCGAAGGTGCCATGGCCACGCCGAGTAGAGCCTACCCGAGTAGTCGGCGGCGCAACCGCCGTTCCGTTGCCGCCACCCTGACTTTCAGTCTTTTCCGCTCGACTATGAGTCACCAAAACGGCCGATGGCAGCGAAGCAAGTGGAGTTCGCTTTCAGAAGTCGGCCAGGGGCGAGGGAGCAGCGAGGCGCCAGAGCGGTGCCGAACTACCAGATAACACCTTCCTCGCACTTGCTTCCACGAGCAATCCATCGGCCGACAATGAAGAGCAACTCAGTCGAACGTCCAGTCTAACAACGGCTGAAAGAGAGTGAAGCAGCAAGAAACGCTCGTTCGCCCGAGTCTGTCGTCAGAGTCCACTCGACTCCCGAACGGGAAAACCCAGAGAGCTCCGGAACGACTCCCATCCACATTGGGACGGGATGGGAGCGTCTCACTGGGAAGAGCGGCGTGACGACACAAAGGCGAGGGGCGCGACTCCGCGAACCGCGGCTGATTGAGGAAGGAAAGGGGGAGGAGGAGGAGAAAGGTGGTGACAAGATAAGAGCGAAGGCCACCGAGACAGCCGAGCGACAACAAGGCGCGCGAGACGAGAGGACGAGGCGTCCTTCCCGCCCGGGCCGCGTCGCGCCAATGGGGAGGATAGACCGTCGGATCAGCTGTGGCCCGTTTCCGGGCGTCGGTCGGCCGGGCTACTACGGAAAGGGGAAGCGAGGCAGTTGTCGGCGGACCGCTAAGAAATGAGGAGGGGAGGGGGGAAGCGGTGTCGCCGCCTCCTCTGCCGCCATATAATTTCCTGTCCTCCTTCCCCAGGGCGCTGCAGCCCTCGCGCGCGAACGCGAGACGCACGGCGTCGCTTGTTGTGAGGAGATGCGATGCGCCAGCCGAGACGAACAGCCATAAAAGGCTGCGACGACGACTGCGCCGGCGAAAAAACTGAGCCCGGGGAAATAAATCGCGACCGGCGCCAGACGGCGTCATGTCGCCATGCTTCAGCTTCCCCTTCTCTGTGCCAACAGGCAGTGACCGGGTCCCGGAGAACAACGAAGCAATGACTACCACATTTACGGAAAGGCTTTGCGCCTCACTACAGTCCCGCAAAACCGCAAATGTTGAGAATAAGAAGACCTGGAACATCGCAGAGACGCCAAATCGCAACTTGTCCTACTCTCAAGGGTAGGCGAGTATGGTTGTCGGTTCTGGCAAAGCCAACAGACTAACGCCTTGATGACGCCACTTCTAGGTCAAAATGAAAACTACAATCAAGTGCAGATCACACAGCTGTCCTTTGTGCTTACTTCGCTAAGAGGCAGCGAGCGCCATTTGCTGCCCACGGCTGGAGAACAAAGGGCCAATGACAGGCGAAGTGAGGGGACTGGCGGAAGCCGGCCTCCGTCAATAACAGCCGACTGTGTGACGTGACGTCAACGTAAGCCGAGTGTCGAGTCGAGCGAAGGCGGCCACTTGAAAAGCTGTCACGAAAGAAGAAGCGAAAGCGGCGCCGACCTCGTTCTCTTTGTCTCTCGTCTTCTGCGTCTTCTCCTTCGGCGGCTTCTTGGCCGATTTGGGCGTCCCGCCGCCGCCGCCCTTCTTCGACTTGGAGCAGGGCGTCTGCGCTGCCGTCGCCGCCACCGCCGACTCGCCTTCGACTTCGGCCGCGGCCGTCGCTTGTCGTCGCTCCTCCGTTCGTGTCCACTTCTGAACGCAGCAGACACTCATAGGAACAGCAAAATCAAGTATTTCAGCTTCCTATCACGACCAAAACCAGGGCCTAAGCCAAGGATTAACCAGTTGATCAACGCATACGTTTTGGGATCTGCAGATACATGTGTAGCTCCCGTATACTACCAAACGGAGTCTACAAACCCTACATATGTATGATGGTATCTTCAAAGTAAATCTCAGATAACGATACACTAAAACTATACTGTGCAGTGCGATAGTGTCGTGCGCTATGTCGGAAAGCTAAGGCAGAAGCGAGTAAAGCTTTGACACTGCAAATCAATGGATGACAACTACTGACTTACATGACGTGCGCGACGGACATACAATCTGTAACCAACATCAAGCATGACACTTCAAGCGCTCCGACAGCCGCCTCCATTCCTCGTACCGTATACTCGGGGTTAGCAACATAATACAAGAAACGATATAGTACGAGCAAGACATCCCATACCTGGAGTTGCGCAGCGCTCGCGAAGGCAAGGATGGCGAATCCGTCGATAATGTCTTCTTCCGAGAAGATGCAGTCACCATCAGAGGGTTTCGCCTCGGCGAGAAGCACCGTCGTTACACGAGGAGTCGACAACTTCTCATCAGACGTCAGAGGTAGCGGAAGCTCAGGGGCTCCATGACCAGTTCCAGTTTGTCCAACTGACTCGTCGATCACCAATCGGTTGTCGCCGTCGGAGACGTCGAGATTCGGCGGCGCCACCAGCGCCGAAGGCGCAACGGGTTCAGCGGTTGCGTTGGGCAGCTCGGCGTCGAAAGGCCCTTCTTCCACTTCGTCCTTTAGGCCGTCGGTGGACTCAAAGTTGACCGCCGCCTCGCCCTCCGCCACAATGCTTTCCATTGCGTTGCTGTTGTTGTCGTCGTAACCACTTCCACTGCTAAGTTGTCCCAAGATCAATTGCCATCATGCTGCTGATTCACTTGGCGCCCGCGAGGCGTGAAGGCGGCTGAAATACTCGACTTGGAACGTTTCCATAAACACGACAGCGCAATCAACCTCTGGACGGATATCCCAATTCGCTTCCTATGTGAAGGCAAGCGCAGCGAAGCCATATGGGAGCTTATCAGCTCATACGCAAGGCAAAATAGGGCAAGTTCGGATGATCAAACTTTTACTTTGATTTGGAAAAAACAGAGCAGATGCGCAATCTCAATAACAACACAACAGTACATGGCGCTTGGTAACAACGATTACTGCAACGCGATGGGCGGCGAAAGATCGTCGAAGGGACACCCCAACGCAGAACACACATACACGCGCGTACACACACACGATAGTGGATGGTGGGAAGACGGCTCGGCGGAGTAAAGCGCCACTAGAGCAGCAGACGGCGACAGCGAGCGCGCGCCGAGAGGGAGCCCCTGAGAGACAGAGGGAGAGAGAGAAGGGCGCGGAAAGAGTAAGAGAGTAAGAGAGAGGGCGGCCGAGCGGACGATAGGGAATCGAGTGTTGCGGCGGCGGCGGCGGTGCTGGCCCGAGCGAAGGCAGCGGCCATAACCAGCGAGCGAGCGCGATTCTGCTCCCTTCACGGGCGCCGCTGTCTGCCCAGGCAGAAAGGCAGAGGCGAGTGCGAAAGGAATAGCCCCCAACCAACACCAAGCAGTCCATTTCGCGCCAACACAGACACACACACTCCACGGACGAACAGACGAGCTGAGGATCCGTGCACGCCGCCGGCTGACAAGGGGAATGACGAGTAGGTGCAACGATACCACCTTTCACAGGGCATCTTACGCACAATTGCAGCACAGTTACCATAGCCTACAACTACAAGCACATTACAGCATCTATCGTCCTATAACGTAATGTTTTCAATAAACCTTCTGAACATCGAACCGGTGTCTGTCCGTTCTCAACTCAGAGCCAACCCTTCTCGCGTTGCCGTCAAACCGTTTACTTGGCAAGCTCTCTGTGTATACAATGCGCAACCGGTGGACGAACACACAAACACAATCTCAGCAGGCGTGCTATCGCTGTGCTCTATGTCGCCGTCGTCGCTATATCTCTTTCATAGAACAACATGTAGGCTTCAGCGGCCAGCACTTCGTCAAGGGCGGCGCGCCTGACGTGGCTGTCGCTGGCGTAGAACCACTGGCCGCTGTCTGCCAGGCGGCGGTAGGCGGCGAAGTGTCCCGACTCGGCAGCGCCCATGTGGACCGCCACCGCTCGCAGACGGTAGCGATAGCGGCAGCGCTGGCGGCGCAGACGGGCCAGCACGGAAGCGTGACTGCCGCCGCTGGAACGAAGGAAGAGCACCGTCAAGTGGTATAAGCGAAGTTACTGCGGTCGTGCCTACAGCCTCTTTAGAATACGAGCCGCGCGACGCATGTTTGCAAGGCCCGAATATCGGCTGCGGTAGATATTGCAAACAGTCGTGCCAATAGCAAAGGAGAAGCACTGCAACCGCACGTTTGTGCAGTGTGCGTTTCCAGCAGACGAGCGCACCTGATCCATGGGAGCCCTTTCAGGCCCAGTGGGGTTCCATCTAAACCACTTCTAGCCGAATTCTGATTCTGCTGCGTCGCCAGCGAGCCACCACTGCCACCCAGCAGTGGTCCATTGGCGCACTCGGCGGCCGTCAACAGCGACGCGCCGGCGACAGACCAGTCGTACTCGCACACTTTGGAACGGTGGAGGGCGAAGTCGAGCAGGTCCAGCAGCTCGCCGAACTTCACGAATCGGCCGTTCTTCACCGGCCTGCCGCTGGAGTAGCTGACGCGGTCGAGGCGCAGGATCAGACAGCCGGGAAGCTGCAAGAAGTGATCGACTCCTCTGCAGCGGGCGTCGAAATGTGTCGCGAGAAGCGCCAGTGTCCAAGAACCTTGCTGAGCCCTTCCTTCTTCACTTTTCCAAAAGGTCGCTGGAAACGGCCCAGTCCATTCTCGTCGCACAGCTCGCAGGCGGCGCCTTCAAGGAACTCCGTCGCGAAGTAGGCGCGCAGCAGCTGCTCCACTGTCAATGTCTGAATGGATGGCCGACTTCACTTGCGATGTCAACGACAAAGCTACAAAAGAGACCATCGTACAAATGAACACCGAACAATCGAGCACTGCGATCAACCACGCACGGAAATAATATGAACAGATCTTACAGTAGGTGAAAGCAGCAATAGTGCGTAGTGCTGCAGCTACATGTCGCTCTGCTCGGGCAACGCATGGCTGTGTGCGCATTCCCGGTGTACTTCGCTCATGCATGGGCGAAAAGAGACTACACCAGTAGGGACGCACCATGGGGCCAGGGCCGAAGATCTGCTCTTCGGGAAGGAAGAGGGACAAGGCGTTGAAGTTGCTCTGCCGAGTGGTGCGCGAGCGGCACCAGCGACAGGTCAGCTGGGTACCAATCCTGCCTACGCAAGGCGCCGCCGTCCTCTTCGACGTCGAGGCGGCCGGCGGTCGACACGGCCTAATGCCCGCCCCGTGGTACACACCGGCGCTCGATGACTCAACATCCTGCGAAGTCGTCAGTTGTTGTTCAACGATACGATACCTGACTTTGCACAGTGGCTGCTGGAGGCGTCACAAAGTGGAGCAGATGCATCAGCCCACTTCCACTGCGTCGCCTCCAAGTGAAACCAGTCCGGAAAGGCTTCTTCTTCTCTCGGCCACCATTGCGTCAAGTTCCTCCTCCCAGGTGGTGACGAAGACGTTGAAGAGCTCGAACATGTCGTGCTCCTCGCGCGTCCCGATTCGCCAGCGCTTCCGCAGCAGCGACTCGATCACCGGCAGAGAAGAGCCAGCTGATGAGTTGTCGTCATTGCCCTTTCCGAGCCCTAGAAGAAGACCGTCCGCGCTTCGACCTGCAATTAGCCAAGAAGAAACAAACGGCGTTCGACTCGCCTTGCAGTAGCCGGCCTAGCTGAAGCAAGAAGTCGGCGTCAGGCGGCGCCGGCGCGCGCTTCGAAATCACATCACTGCTAGTTGAGACGCCGTCTGAATCGACTAGAAGACCACTGGCAGTGCTGTCTCCACTCGAGCGGCATTCGTCGACAGAGTCAGGTCCCGATTTGTCACATTCCACAGAGGTGGGGACAACGACAACGTCAGACGTCCACTGGACAAAACTAGGACAGGCCGAGAGGCACTGAAGCAGTGTGTTGGCAAAGCAGGTCGAGCCGAGATTCACCAAGCCGCCCACTAGGCGAGTTTGTCCTAAATATGTCAATCTTTAAGTACTTGTAGGTCCGATGAAGATCCATGTCCATGCAAAATCTGCATCGATCAAGCTACAGAAACGAAACGAGCGGCAACTAACCTTTGCGTTGAACCTTGCGCCGAGTTCTGTTGCCGAATTCAATCCACACCAAGTAGAGCACGGCAAACGACGCCGTAGTCAGGAAGCTGACGGTTGAGAACCGTTCGAAAGACGACAGGCGACTGCAAGACGCTGTCAGCCAGTTCATCTTGAAGTTGAAATCACAATCGCATCAGGATAGTAGCAGCAACCACTCGCCCGCTTCCACACTCAAGCACAGGAGCAAGAAATAGTTAACACAATGCACACACAGACGTTGATGCGTAATTACCAATATTTATACGCAGATGGGGAAACCGACGGAACTCGCAAAAATGCTCACAACCGATCGGGGTCCGTTCCAGCTCGATATGGCCGACGGTAAAGCGTCCTGCCGTAAACTCCCAGAAAATCACAGGTCAAGTCAGTCGGTACCTAGACGATATCCCAAGAGGAAACGAAACCGCTGCACAGACAGGCAAACAACCGATGTATCAGACCGAGTTAAAATGTATGTCGATGCATGTCCGAGTTAAAATCAGGAAGCGACGCCGGCCGGCTTGTTGTTCAGTCTGTTGGCCTTCTTCTTGCTGTTGGCGTGTCCCAGGTAGCTATCGAGACCCAGGCCGAGGAAGACGAGCAGAGTGCCCAGCCACTGTCGAGTGGACATGGGGTTCTGGAAGAGGATGACGGAGGCGAGGATGGTGAAGAACTTCCGCGTGGTCGTCACGATGGAGCAAGGCAGCGGCCCGAACTCCGACACCGTCTTGAAGATGAAGAACTGCAACGGAAGACACGTCATGTTGTCGTGCGCCAAATTGGGACTAGAACGCAGACCACTTCTCAAGAGTAAAACTGAACAAAGCCCTCTCGTCCAAAGGCAATGGCGCGAATATCGGATGCAGAGACTGCTTCATTTACCCAGAGTTACATTCTCTGCTGCACCGTACGCAGATTGACAGTACGACCGTAGACTGCCATTAGAGAAGTACTGTTACACTATCGTTCAGTAACAACTTAGCGATAACCACTATCGAAGAACAAAACCTGTCCTAAGGCGCTGGCCAGCGCCAGTGAGAGCAGGTGGACCAGCACGAATGGGAACTTCTGGACGAAGACAATGAAGGAGAGCAACTCGCCCGTTAGAATCAAACCTGGAACGCAAATACTCTTGAGGCTCGAACAATGCACTCGAGGGTGAGTATCAGGTGTGAGGACGCACCGACGAGCAAATAGAGTGTGGACCAGAGGTTCATGCTCAGCATCATGTTGTGAGATTTCACCAGGTGGGCGGCCCGAATGCGGTCCTGCACGGCGCCCGTGCAGCCGTCCATCGACAGCGACACCAGCTGAAGCGAGGAGACAGACGGCGTCAGAGGAAAGCGCAAGAAGCGGACGCCGAAGTTCTCTAGCTTACGAGTAGCAGCTCGCCCCAACCCAGCTGGTAGTGGCCGACGATGCGCTTCTTGCTGGCCGCCTTCTCGTTGTAGAGGAAGATCGCCACCTGCAGAGCAGAAACCGTGTAGAAGCGTGGCCACGCCAATGGGGCGTCTTCAGCATCGGACACTTACCCCAGCGACGATCATCACCACCAGCAGGTACTTGATCAGGGGGTAGCGCTTGCGCGCGAACAGCGCTCCGAATACCAAAATTGGAATGGGCTTGCACGACTTAGCGAGAACCTGTGGGAAACGAAACAGTCTTATGATCCACTCTGGATGTCTGCCGCAGTTTGGGTTAACAGCAGCAAATCGGGCATCCAGCGCGCTTCAGAGGTTCCAACTTACTGCCAATATAATGTGCAAACCACCCTCCCCCCCCCCCCCCCTCTCAGACTCAGACTCATGGCAATGTATGTACATACGTGTCTGTGAACGGCACGCACACCTGTGTGGGATAGGGCACGAACTGCAGGGCGTGATTGCTGGCTATCATGGCCGCCAAATAGGTGAAGGCGCACAGCGCGTACTTCTCCGTCGGAGTGCCGTCGGGACCCGTGCGGGTTATAGCTTTCGCTGCAACAGTTACGCATGTATCCATGTTTCCATAGTGCTTACACACGGCACAACTCACCAGTGAGAGCGAAGATGGCGTTGCCGATGCACAGAAATAGTACCATGGCTTGAGTGTAGTGGAAGGACTCGCCTTCTTCGCCGTACTTTGACTTGGTTCTGTAGTGCAGGAGAAGACTACGGTTTGGAAGCCTTACATGGTACATCCAACCTACAGCCACTTACATCTTCTCCTGAATGAGGCCGAAGTAGAAGTAGCAGACGAGGATTCCCACGGCGCAGAAGACGAGCGCTACCGTACCCCCAGCCTTCTGGTCGGAGACGACGTCGGGCGCGTCGCCAGCGGCGGCACCCTTTCCCTCCGTGTGAACCATGCCACGACGACGTCTCGCCTCAGAATGGCTCTCGTCGGCGTGAAGAGACGGCTCGTCCGCTTCCGTCGGCGGCATTCCAGCCCTCTCAATGCGCCGGCTGCGCTGTTACACTTCTCGCCCCTTTGTGCCCAACCACAACCATGCAGCTGCAACAGCTGACGACGAGTGCCCCTATGTTCGCGACTGAAGTCAAACGGTAACTACCAACGGCACTGACGTTTAGGACACGTACACCTTACCGATTGACAAGCGCACTGTCTGTAACTGTGGATTAGAGAAACGCGCGTGGTATCGACCGGCAAACGCAGAACGGTAAAGTAGTACAGTCGACGCCGGCCATAGTACTATGTTTGTATGTGGAGGCTCACTGGTCAAATACCACACCGCCAATAGCGAAATCGCCCCAACCAGCCCAGCTGCACGCAGTACGATTGATTGTCAAAAGATCTCCTTCACCTACACAATTAGCAGACAACGGTTGCGCCCGACAAGCCACACAGCACAGACATTTCATCCGCGCAACTAAACAATGGCAGAGGGAGCAGGGCAGCGAATGCGAAGGAACAACTGCTGTGACGGAGAGGCGTCTAGGATTGTTGATATCGCGTTGCTGTGTCACCAGGAGGAGAAGAAGAGCTGGGCCGACTGTGGGTGCCGCCGTAGCCGCTGGAGAGCGCCCTCTCGGCCGCTGCCAGCGACCTCGGCCTCAGGGGGAAGCTGTTGCCGTCGCCCAGACTGAAGAGACAATGAACACGCCGAGCCTGTGGCACAGACTGCCCTTGGCTTCTCTTGTCATCGCGCTCGCTTCAATTTAGCTCCCACTCTGCGCGCATGTCTACCGTATGCAGAGTTGAAACGTGCGTGTACATAGATGAGCCTTTGGTAGGTACTGGAACGCGTTACGGGTAGGCAACGGCCGCGAACCTGGAAAAGACGGGCAAGAGGGCGACGCCGAGCCCGTTGCCGAACACCTGCTGCCAATTGCGACAGACGCCCACGTTGAAGCCGTCCGCGTCAGGCCCATAGACGAAATGGGGCGCTCGGAAGGACTCTGCAACCAATGGAGAAACGTCTTTGACGACACAACTACAACTTCATAGGCGAACACGGGCGAGAATGAGAGAAGCACTCGACCGACCGACAGTCGTCTGGTTCTTGGCCGACAGGTAGATGTGGTAGAAGAAGAGGACGGAGACGCTGACGGAGAAGACGCCGGCCACGAACACCAGGAAGATCACGTGGAAGCCCGACGGACTCTCCTTGTACGACTCCTTCTGCAAGCGCACCTTCGCTAGGCCGCAGTCTTGAAAGCGCCAGTATAGGAAGGCCGCACTCCATCAATGCTATCGATCATCCCCCATACCATACGTACACCCACCGTCCAGAAGCGGATGAAGTATGGCAGGGCGGTCAGAGCCCCGTAGAGGCAGAGAACGAATGCGTAGCCCAGGAACTGGATGAAGAACTTCTGGTTGCGGTAGTTGGTGCAGGTGTTGATCCAACTGCAAGGAAGAAGTGGGAGCGTAGGGACGTCATCGCAGCCATATCGAACACGAAATGGCAACGGTCAGCGCCGACACGCACGGGCAGTGGTGGTCGAATTTGAGGACGCAGTGGCCGCACACCGAGCAGTGGTGGCACCGGTCGGGCTTGATGCAGCGGCACTTCTCACAGTACCGAACAGCTGCAATCACGGTGAATCCTGTTTTTGCCGCGCAGCCTCACAAACAGAACTCTCGGCTTCACCACTCACATCCGTCGACAGCTCGCATGTAGACGGGCAAAGTGCGCTGATTCACGAAGTCCATCAGCAGAAGCCGGCGTTCCTTGGGAGTGGGCACGCGGTCCAACTGATGTACCAGCTCGGAGGGGACGTGAAACTGGCCAGGACCACAGCGTCACTGTTGTGCGAAGGCCAACATAAACTCAAGGTACCTCACCTGCTTGGCCGGCTTGCCAATTGGAGTAAAGACCGCTTGAAAGTAGGACCAGAGAAATACCGCCAGCAGAAGGTGACAGAAGACGAGATAGAGCACTCGGACCAGCAGACTGTCCACAAGGGCTGAACAAGAAGATGATGATGACGGGAAACTTTACAACAGCGCAGACGATAATAATGAACGCTTCCACGTTGCAAGTTGTAAGCTGGGATTGCTCCCCATCTGTTCCTTCCATAACTGGCAGAATTTCGTTGTGAAGACGGTAATACAGAACGACTATGCGACGCCGTAGCTATTCGCAACGACAAGCACGCAACAACTATCAGACAAGGAGGAGAGGGGACGCCGCTGCTGTGAGCGCAGCGCACCAAAGCAGAGGACGACGACGTAGGCGTAGTAGGCCCAGCAGAGGATGGCCACCACGAAGACGACGGGGAACCATCGGAAGCCCTGCACCAGGCAGCGAACGAGGGCTGTGTTCGCCAAGCGAGTCAAGCAGTCCATTGTCTTATCGCCGCCGTTGCCGCTCGGCCGGCTGCTGGCTCCATAGTAGTGGGATTCCATGGTAGCGTGCTGCGAACTGGCGGTGGCGCCGCCGCCTTCCGCCTCCTCCATGCCAAGTTCACGAGAGTCTTGCGAGAGAAATTACACACATCGCGCCCGCGCTCCGTAAGGGGGCGCAAACTGCGCTACGCTGTATCTCAACACTTCATGCATTGCTCAGGACACCCCGTGTAGACGACAGAAACGGCCAATGGAGTCGATGCATCTTTGCTACATAGAAATCGCAGAACTGATGCCCGAAAAAGTCTTATACCGTAGTCCTCTAAGCGCTGTCAATTGTCGTAGATTATAGTTCAGAGTGCTGTCTCAGGACAGGATTTACTGTGACTGCCGTCCCGATCTCCAGGCCAATCGAGGTGTGGCCAGGCCACTGCAGCCAGCGCCCAGCGGTGTCGATTCGAGATGACAGAAGGAACCGAAACTGCGACGTGGTCCAATATATCCGTGGGGAATTTCGAATCTGATGTGCTACTCACTTCTCTGTGATCAACACGGATCGTACGGTTGGTGTCGGGTCGGTTCCCCATTGAATGGGTAAATCTGAGTAATATCTTCCTTCGGTGGTCTTTTGCTGTTGGATAGATGTCGATTCCACATCTTGCTGTCTGATCCCACATTTTGCAAGTGACTACAGCAGAATTGGTTGGAACCGGTTAGAGCAGTTGCCTGATAGAATTCTTCGTAAAGTATACGAGTTGTAGTAAAGAAGTGAACGGAGGAAGAAGAAGCGGAGAAAGAAGAAGCGGAGGAACAAGAAGCGGAGGAACAAGAAGCGGAGGAAGAAGCAATGGAAAGGAGCGAACCAGGAAGGCTGGCGTCGGCGGGCCGCATCCAGGCGGAATTCTACCAGGTCAGACGGCGGTGCAGCGTCTACTTCCACGGCGCTGTCCTGGAGGAGGCGACCGACCTGCGCCCTCGTCGAATCGTCGGAAGCCTCCTATTCGACGAGAGCCCTTTCGACCAGCATGCCTACCGCGTGGAGATCTCTTTCCCCGACGAGTTCCCGCGCCTGCCGCCGTCGGCCACCTTCCTCTCGCGCATCTTCCACCCTTGCGTCAGCGAGGAAGGACGCGCTGTGCCACCCCTGCTGGCGCCCAATCGCTGGAACGCGAATACCACGGCGATCCATTCGGTGCTGGAACAAGTCAAGCGCATGGTCGAGCGCCCGGCCGACTACGAGCCGGTTCGGGAGGATGCCGCACGCTTGATGAGGACCGATCGCGAGGCGTTCGCCCGTCGTGTCGTTGCTGACGCCGCCAATTATGGCGTGGCAGAGAGGCTGCCTCGTCCTCAGGCATATTCGACCGTCGCTTCCACCAGCTGTCCAAGGGCAGCCGACAGAGACGAAACCGGCGCCGACTTCTACCAGCACGACCATAGCGGAGACCCAATGGACGCCTTCATGACAAAGAACATTTGGATTGTGAGCAGCGACGACGACGACGACGGCAACTGCGGCGACGACAGTGGCCACAGAAGAGACGACAAAGGAGAAGCGGAAGAGGAACCGAAGGCGCGAAGTGCTGCTTCGGCGGGGGCGCGCAGTCGGTCGGCGCCGACGTCGCCTCTCGTCGGCCAAGACACCCCTCGTAGTTCGACGCCGCGACGGGCGCCTCAGAAAGCCGCGACTCCCAAGAACGTGGCCGGTGGTCGCCGCGGCCTGGCAGCCAAGAACCCAACTTCGGCGGTCACTCCCACATCTGCTACCGGTGACGAGAAAGGAGAAGCGGAAGAGGAACCGAAGGCGCGAAGTGCTGCTTCGGCGGGGGCGCGCAGTCGGTCGGCGCCGACGTCGCCTCTCGTCGGCCAAGACACCCCTCGTAGTTCGACGCCGCGACGGGCGCCTCAGAAAGCCGCGACTCCCAAGAACGTCGCCGGTGGTCGCCGCGGCCTGGCAGCCAAGAACCCAACTTCGCCGGTCACTCCTACGGCCTCTGCTTCTACCGGTCATTCGTCGGGCCACCGTCGGGTTGGCAGGCCGAGAAGAACCAATCTTCGCCCAGTTGTGGTCAGGCGGAGGTCGAAGGAGCTAGAGAAGGGAAAGGTCGTCGAGGAAGCTAAGGACAAAAAGTGAATCCGGATAGATTTGTCCGCCTTTCCCGTATGATGTTTCACTCTGCCCTGCCGGCTCTTACGTTTCGAAGAGTTGCGAAGGAGGTCATGTGATTTCCACAGATCAGTCTTAGCGAGTGCTTTCTTGGTCGAGCTGCGTACCGTAAAGTGCCGAATAGAGGAAGATCTCCAAATAGTGGTAGTCTTCAAATAGTGGTATGGTGTAGGGGTACATTGAAACAATAGTGGTAGGTCTCCAAATAGTGGTACATAACTTCCACTATCTGGAGCGGTACCCGACATAACTGCGTATAGCAACACAACAAGTGAATGAAAATCATCAACTGTTGACTGTTGAGCAATCTCAAGCCAAGATAGGTCAAAATTATAGAAGACTGTCCCAAATTTGGTTGTTCTAATGCACTTTGGTTGTTCTCTGCATTATAACTGGAAGGATTGAAACAATAGTGGTAGGTCTCCAAATAGTGGTAGTCTCCAAATAGTGGTAGGGTGTAGAGGTAGGTTGAAACAATAGTGGTAGCTACCTCTATTCGGCACTTTACGGTAGTACTCCAAATTGTTTCTAGACCGAGAGAGGAAGCCAGAAGGTGGCGAGGTTATAGCATGCGCGTTGTCGTTCTGGTAGTTGGTGACGTGGGTCGAAGTCCGCGCATCTGCTACCACGCCCTCTCCTTTGCCCAACATGGCTGCGCTGTCGACCTTGTTGGCTACAACAGCACCGCGCCGGCCGTCTCACACGCTTCCATAAGGTCCATTGTGTTCGATTCAAGGCAAGAAGCAACTTCATTCACAAGGTTGATTTATTGCGTCTGATTCAAGCATCTCCTAGAGGATCGGATTGTGGAACTGCGCTGTATTGAGCCGTGCGCCATTTTCTCGGGGGCACGATTGCTGTGAGAAGTACCTAGGTAGGTTTCGGGCCTGTTGCTTTCAGGTTGAGGTCCCTTCGTCCTCCGCCGGCGTTCTTCTGGAGTCTTCCCTCTTCTGTGGGCTTTCTGGCGCGCTTCCTTTGGGTCCTCGTCGTCCTGAGCTGCACCCTGCTCTTCCGAGTCGGCTTCCCTGAGGTGCTGGTCGTCCAGAATCCGCCCGGACTGCCGGCTCTGCTCGTCTGCTGGCTGTGCGCGCGACTCAAGCGAGCCAGGCTGCTCATCGACTGGCACAACTTCACCTCCACCGTACTAAGGGAACAACTGCTGGCCGCCAACCATCACAGTCCTCTTCTAGCGACAGACACGGCTGGCGCTCGGCCAGAGAAAGAAGGTCAACAGTTGGGAAGCTGGAAGGCGAAGTCAGTGGGTCGAGTGGTTTCGCATGGGTGGCGAGATTCTACTACCACCATCCGAGTCGAATGTTGACTTACAGGTTTGTGTCCGGCGCCAGGCGTTGGGAGCGCTTCTTTGGCCGGAAGGCCGACTTGAATCTCTGCGTGACCCACTCGATGCGTGACTACTTGGCCAGAGTGGATGGGATCCGAGCGGTGACGCTTTACGACCGGCCGCCCCAATGGAAGTTTCCGAGCTTTTCTACGGAGGACAGGCACGAGTTCTGCCTGAGAATGGCGCGCGACAAGCTTTACACACCCTTCTGGCCCGAAGGGCAAGCGGCTGCCATTGTCGACGCCTGCAACGGACTCGCAAACGGTAGGGAAAGAGGGGTGTGGTTGGGTGAACAGTTCGAGTCTTGACAATCATGCAGCGTAGAACGATTGGTAGTTCTTCCACACACGTTCCCCTCCGCCGCATCAAAGACGGTCGGTGCGAATATCGGCTGCGCTTTGGTCGACGCCAACGTATTGGCGAAACCCGCCCTCTGAGCTATCGCCTATGCGCAACTCGGTTGCAGAGACGCGTTTCACGTCCCGCGAGGAAGGAGGCAGCAGGCGGCGAAAGGCGCGCCTTCGTTCTGACAGGCCGGCGCTGTTGATCAGTAGCACCAGTTGGACAGTAGACGAGGACTTCAGCCTGCTACTCAACGCGCTCCGGCGCTACGACGCCCTTTGCGGACACGAGGACGGCGGAGCGCAGACGGCCGAGCAGCGGTTCGCTACGCTTTGCAGATTTGTAGGTCCAATTAGTGCGCTGGCGTCAACCGTCTTTGCAATGCTGCACGTTGGTTTGTCGTGCCGATTGGCGAAACGATGCTTACTGATATCCAGCGTCCAGAATCCAGTCTTTGGCCGTTCAGGCTGCCCTCAGTGGTGGCCGTGGTGACGGGGAAGGGGCCGCTGAAGGAGTTCTACATGGAGCAGATAGCCAAGCTGCAGCTGAGGAGGGTCGAGTTCCTGACGCCCTGGCTGGAGCACGACGACTATCCGCGCATGCTCGCCTGCGCCGACCTGGGACTCTCCTTCCACACTTCCACCTCGGGTGATTCGTTGCTTCTCGGGCGCCCTCTTTTAGCTTTTATGTACTTGTCTTAGATGTGCACACATGTTGGTTCTTAGGCTTGGACCTGCCCATGAAGGCGGTGGACATGTTCGGTTGCCGACTGCCCGTCCTGGCGCTCCACTTCGACTGCGTCCACGAGCTCGTTAGAGAGGGAGAGAACGGCCACACATTCCGCAACGAACAAGAGCTCTGTCAGAGACTAATCTCCCTACTGCGTGGCTTCCCCGACAACTGCCAGGTAGTGAGCCGCCTCTTCCTTCTACTCGACTAGGTATCGAATTGAGAACATGCTTATCCATCTGCCATCTCCGTCGCACAGAAGACGTTTTGGAAAACGGGCGTTCAGCGTCTACATATGTGCAGCAACTATGAAACTAAGCTACACAGAGGTACTGTATGTCATTGGTTCCATTATTTCCTCCAGTAAGCCCTCTCCTCCTCCAACAAGCACCTTTGGTTGGATGATAATTGGCGTGACGTCGAGTGATCGGGTTGAGCGCGTCAGCGCTCAGTTTCTTCAGTTTCAGAGTTGCGCTGCGCTTACTGCATACGTTACGTTGTTTGAGTGCTGTGGGTGGGTGGTGGGGGGGGGGGGGCGGTGGAGATGCGCTGCGTTTACTGCTTACGTTACATTGTTTGAGTGCTGCAGTGGTAGACACCTACTCGCGTTTTGTCATGGTGAGTGAGGCATGTACTGGCCTGCGCGTTGCGCCTATGTGAGAACCGTCCTGCGTGTGAGCAGAGCACGCTGAATTTGTTCGTGTAGCTTAGAGGCTGAGAAGTCATCTGAGATACACAGCCTGTTCAACTTCAGCCCGAACAAATTCATCTGTCCTTACCCCCCACTAGGGGGGGAACTTTCCTAGAATATCCATGAAACAGCCCAATCTTTATAAAACAGTTTGTTGTTTGTTTGATCCCTGGCAGGCGCTGACGCAGCTGAAGCAGAGCCTGCGGAGGGATCCACTGGTCAGCTGGGAGGACAACTGGTCTTCCACTGTTTGGCCACTGCTGCGACCCCTAGAGGAATAACACACACATCACCAACAGATGGATTGAGCTTCAGAGAAGATTCTTGTCCCACACTTTACTACCATCTCAGCCAACTGCATCCTTTGCGACTTGCGTTAACATAAGCTTGAAGTCTGTTGCGATCTCAGTATGCCTTCTTGCAGGCCACGATGCCCCAAATTTTAACAATATTCTGAATTTTAAATTTTAAATAAGTACCAGATGCAATATTTTTCAACATTTCAAGCTCCTCAGGCGAAAATTTTGTCAATTGTGAGGAGAAACAGCAAAAACATGTGCCAAATTTGGACATAACATGGACCTTTCTTCATCTTTGAAATTTCTATTTTCTGCCCGGACCAATTTGCCCAGTCCGTGGACCAGACCGGACCAGACTAAATTTTGCCTGGACCATCCGGACTGGACTGGACTGGACCTTACAGCTCTAACGTAGAGTTAAAGCTGAATGCTCACTGTCAACGTACACACAGTACGTGCTTTGTTATGTACACAGGATGGTACATAACAAACATAACATGGAACATGGGACACTTGTGCCAATGCAACAGTCACTGCTTGCAGAGTGTGATAGCATTTTTCCAACATTGCTTCACAGAATAACTCATAACTCAATGAACATAGGGCATTTGTGCTAACATTATATTCACTGCTTGTAGAGTGTGATAGCATTTTCCAACATCGTTTACAGAATAACTCATAACTCAATGAAAGTAGGGCATGTGTGCTAATACTACAGTCACTGCTTGTA
The DNA here is from genome assembly GCA_030248115.1 of Linhomoeus sp. GSCO2_2. Classification (NCBI taxonomy): domain Eukaryota; kingdom Metazoa; phylum Nematoda; class Chromadorea; order Monhysterida; family Linhomoeidae; genus Linhomoeus; species Linhomoeus sp. GSCO2_2. The sequence goes on along the minus strand of JASAMZ010008775.1, from coordinate 38,028 downwards.
GAGTGTGATAGCATTTTTCCAACATTGCTTCACAGAATAACTCATAACTCATGAACATAGGGCATTTGTGCTAACGTTATAGTCACTGCTTGCAGAATGTGATAGCATTTTCCAACATCGTTTACAGAATAACTCATAACTCAATGAACATAGGGCATGTGTGCTAATGCTACAGTCACTGCTTGCAGAGTGTGATAGCATTTTTCCAACATTGCTTCACAGAATAACTCATAACTCAATGAACATAGTGCAATTGTGCTAATGTTATAGTCACTGCTTGCAGAATGTGATAGCATTTTCCAACATCGTTTACAGAATAACTCATAACTCAATGAACATAGGGCATGTGTGCTAATGCTACAGTCACTGCTTGCAGAGTGTGATAGCATTTTTCCAACATTGCTTCACAGAGTAACTCATAATTCAATGAACATAGGGCATTTGTGCTAATGTTATAGTCACTGCTTGCAGAATGTGATAGCATTTTCCAACATCGTTTACAGAATAACTCATAACTCAATGAACATAGGGCATTTGTGCTAATGCTACAGTCACTGCTTGCAGAGTGTGATAGCATTTTCCAACATCGTTTGAAGAATAACTCATAACTCAATGAACATAGGGCATTTGTGCTAATGCTACAGTCACTGCTTGCAGAGTGTGATATCATTTTTCCAACATTGCTTCACAGAATAACTCATAACTCAATGAACATAGGGCATTTGTGCTAATGTTATAGTCACTGCTTGCAGAATGTGATAGCATTTTCCAACATCGTTTACAGAATAACTCATAACTCAATGAACATAGGGCATGTGTGCTAATGCTACAGGTACTGCTTGCAGAGTGTGATATCATTTTTTCAACATTGCTTCACAGAATAACTCATAACTCAATGAACATAGGGCATTTGTGCTAACGTTATAGTCACTGCTTGCAGAATGTGATAGCATTTTCCAACATCGTTTACAGAATAACTCATAACTCAATGAACATAGGGCATTTGTGCTAATGCTACAGTCACTGCTTGCAGAGTGTGATAGCATTTTTCCAACATTGCTTCACAGAATAACTCATAGCTCAATGAACATAGGGCATTTGTGCTAACGTTATAGTCACTGCTTGCAGAATGTGATAGCATTTTCCAACATCGTTTACAGAATAACTCATAACTCAATGAACATAGGGCATGTGTGCTAATGCTACAGTCACTGCTTGCATAGTGTGATATCATTTTTCCAACATTGCTTCACAGAATAACTCATAACTCAATAAACATAGGGCATTTGTGCTAACGTTATAGTCAGTGCTTGCAGAATGTGATATCATTTTCCAACATCGTTTACAGAATATCTCATAACTCAATGAACATAGGGCATTTGTGCTAATGCTTCAATCACTGCTTGCAGAGTGTGATAGCATTTTCCAACATTACTTCACAGAATAACTCATAACTCAATGAACGTAGGGCATGTGTGCTAATGCTACAGTCACTGCTTGCAGAGTGTGATAGCATTTTCCAACATTACTTCACAGAATAACTCATAACTCAATGAACACAGGGCATTTGTGCTAATGCTACAGTCACTGGTTGCAGAGTGTGATAGCATTTTCAGACATCGTTTACAGAATACTCAATGAACATAGGGCTAATGCTACAGTCACTTTCGACATGATATAATCTGTGTCACATGAGTTTCCTTAGGGACTTTCTACTGTGGGATTTGAGGCCGAAGTACTTCAATGCATGTTTCCTTTGTGATGAACAAAACTTGTTTGTACAATTGACAGCACACTTATGGACAGTCAAATGGGGGCAGTTTAGACTGAAAATGAAGTTGGGTAGGCTCAGAACGGCTACCCACACCTAAGATTTGCCACTGCTGCCACTGGAGTATCAGCCTGCACACTAGAGCAAAGATTCGCCTCCACAGCGATACTTTACAATCTCCATCAGCATGACCATCCAACCAAAGCTCGACACAAGCGACGATCACATTCAGAATCTTCCACATCAACACATCGTGTTGCTTCCGATGCCCATATGTAAGATGGGACTACTCGGCGGCATTGGTGCCCGGGAGTATGGGCACGACGCCGATACCGACGCCGCCTTCGTGGGCGATCATTCCCGGGCCGAAGCGCCAGACGTTCTCCTTCGGGTGCATGATCTCCATGGAGCTCAGATTGGAGATGCCTGCGAGTGGCAAGGGAAAAGGTCCCCAGAAATGAACAATGCTCATATCGATTGGAGCCAGCATATCCAATCGACTAGGGTACATACGTACCGTCGTAGCCGCCGATGGCGAAGAGTCTGCCGCAGTTGGCGACGAGGGAGACGCGACTGCGCTTGATCTGCATGCTGCTCAGCTCCACCCACTCGTCCGTTTTCGGATCGTAGCACTCCACCGTCTTCAGGAACTGGGCGCCGTCGTAGCTGCAGTGAACGAGAAATATAGAAAACGAATGATCGCACGACGCAAAGCTCAAAGTGAGCAAACGAACAAGCTGTTTTAAAAAAGTTGAGTTGTTTTATTAATACAGAGTGGTTTGTGAGTGTTCTAAAGTAAGTAAAAGAGTGGATATTTTTGTAAAGTATTTCAAAGCCTTTCCGATATGAGGCGCGCCCGCCCGGAGTACACTATTCATGCGCTACGTCTGACACGCTCCTTTCTGAGGGGTTCTTGCAGGGCAACATTGGAATCGCCCGGGATTATTTTTTTGAGCAAGACACACGCGTTTCTGAGCGGTTGTTGCAGGGCAACATTGGGATCGCCCGGGATTAATTTTTTAGCAAACAAAGTTGCTCGTAAGACAAGGGTTTAAAAAACAAAAATATTTCTTTAGGAATGGCCGTTCAACAACTGCCTCAACGTAAGCTTTCAAACGGTCGAACGAATGCCGCTCTACAACGTAAGACGAGCGAGTTAGGGCCGATTTGCTGTTTGAACCTTTGAGTTACTGTAGCTCGCGAAATTCAAACTTACGAATCTCGACTTTTCTTAACGGAATGATCAGTGTGCCGAAACCTATTCAACAAACTCAAGATCGTCTCTCTACGACGGAAGACGAGCGAGTTTTAGAAGTTTCGCGTTTTAAACCTTTGGGTTACTGTAGCTCCCGAAGTGAGTCGAGAGCTATCCAACCGACCCAAAATCGTCTCTCTACGACGCACGCTGAGCGAGTTAGAGCGATTTCTATGCTAAAAACGCGAGAATGTCGCTTTTCGTGTTGCGTGTTTGCGTAATTAAGAAAACTTTTAATGCCAAACGAAAGAGCACGTCGAGACCTTTTAGTTGACCTATCGCACGCCGCTCTACGACGTAAGACGAGCGTGTTAGAGCCGTTTAGCGTTTTGGACCCTCGGGTTACTGTAGCGCGCGCAATTGAAACTTTTGAATTTCAAGTTCTCTTAACGGAATTATCAGTGTGCCGAAATCTATTCAACGAACTCAAGATCGTCTCTCTATGACGGAAGACGAGCGAGTTAGATAAGTTTCGCGTTTTAAACCTTTGGGTTACTGTAGCTCCAGAAATTCAAACTTTTGAGTTTCGACCAATAGAAGAACAAGTGAGTCGAGAGCTATCCAACCAACCCAAGATCGTCTCCCTACGACGCACGCTGAGCAAGTTAGAGCGATTTCCGCGTTAAAAACGCGAGAATGTCGCTTTTCGTGTTTGCGTAATTAAGAAAACTTTTAATGCCAAACGAAAGAGCACATCGAGACGTATTACTTGACCTATCGCACGCCGCTCTACGACGTAAGACGAGCGAGTTAGAGCCGTTTTCAGTTTGAACCTTCGGGTTACTGTAGCGCGCGCAATTCAAACTTTTGAATTTCGAAGTCTCTTAGCAACATTACCAGTAAGTCGAGAGCTATCCATAAAGCCCAAGATCTCCTTCCTACGACGTGCCAACGCCGAGATATAAGAGCGTGACGAACGAACGAACGCACGAACGAACGCACGGACGATAAGCTCTCGTAGGGGTTCGCCCGGCTGAGGCCGGGCGAAAAAAAGCCATCCGCTACACTGACCCTCCGCAGGCGTAGAGTTTGCCTCCGATGGCGGTGGCGCCCAGTCGGCAGCGCCTGTTCAGCATCGACTTGACGGCCGTCCACCTTCCCAGGTCGGGCTCGAAGCACTCCACGGAGTTGAAGATCGACATGCCGTCGTGGCCGCCCATCACTGCAACATGACATAGAAAGGGTGGAAGCAGGGTTGTTTCGCCCACTCGCAACGCATCGCGTTTGGATTACGGTACTCTGTACTGTGTTGGCTTGGTATAGGACAAATGAAGTTGAGCTGAACTGAACTGATGTAGTGTAGGTCCAGTCCCGTTCTAGGAACTTCCGAGTAGGCCAGCCCGTGTGTGCTGTGCTCAGGCGCGAGTTTCCATTTAACGCTGTATTCACCAGCGGAACATTAGGCGGATCTACTTCATCCGATCGGCGGATCTTTGCTCTTTCGCGATCAGCCGGGCCGATTCGGCCCAAATTTTGACACGTTTTCGGATTTGGGATGCGATCACACATCATAAGAGAAATTTCAAAAAATTCTTTCGCGTTCGTGAGTTAGAGGGCTTCGGAGAACTTTGACGTTGCGCTGCAGTCGAACACGACGTCGTAGGAAGTTAGTGTAATTGAATAAAGTAGTTAACTTTGTCCCCTTTATCCACACACCAAATTTCAGCCCAATTGATTGTAATCGTTATATGAAGAAATGGCCAATCTTTTGGCAAAATCAGTTTACAATCAATTGGGCTGAAATTTGGTGTGTAGATAAAGGACACAAAGTCAAATACTTATTCAATTACGCCAACTGCCTACGACGTCGCGTTCGACTGCAGCGCAACGTCAAAGTTGTCCGAAGCCGTCTAACTCACGAACGCGAAAGAATTTTTGAAATTTCTCTTCTGATATGTGATCGGCATCCCAAATCCGAAAACGTGTCAAAATTTGGGCCGAATCGGCCCGGCGGATCGCGAAAGAGCAAAGATCCGCCGATCGGATGAAGTAGATCCGCCTAATGTTCCGCTGGTGAATTAACGTTAAGACTACTACAACGTATTGAGGCGCACTAGCTGTGCGATGAAGGGCGACTGCCACAGCCGCTCTCACATAATACGTTTCCGAAAGACCGACCCACCGTAGATCTTGCCGTCGAGAACGGCGATTCCGGCGGCGGACCTTTGTTTGTTCATGTTGCCTGCCAGCGTCCAGTGGTTTTGGATGGCGTCGTAGACCTCGACGGTGGCCAGGGAGGTGATGCCGTCGTAGCCGCCGCACACGTACAGGCGGTCCTGCAGCACCGCCGCCCCAAGGGCGCTGCGCTTGTTCAACAGCGGACACACCTGCGAGAGGGACAGAGAGCTACTCGTAAGCACATAGGTATGTATCTACGATTGGTTTTGAGGCTGTGGAGAGGAGGGGGCTAACAAAATTCCGTTTTTGATGGTTTCCAAAGACAAGATGCCAAAACTCCTCATTCCCGCTCGATTTTGACCCAAAAAATGCACTTAACTGACTCACAAATGCTTCAAAACAGCGCTTCATGGGCAAATTTTGACCAAATGCCCCCCCCCCAATCGCACCAACGGGAGCCGAAGTTTGCGTGGTCCACGCACGCACCTCCGTCCATCGTCTGGTGTTGGGGTCGAAGAGTTCGACGGTGCGCAGTCTCTCGTGTCCGTTGAAGCCGCCGATGGCGTAGAGGAGGCCGTCCATCACGGCCACGCCCACTCTCGACCTCAGGGTGGTCATGGGCTCGATGGTCGTCCACCTATTGGTCATGGGATCGTACATCTCCACCGTCGACAAGGAGTCGCCGTTCGTGGTCAGACCGCCCACGGCGTACACGATCCCAGGGATGTCGTTGCAGCAGCGCGGACGAGTCCTGCGCCAGAGAAGAGGACACTTCGAGCTCTGAAAGCGCCACAGTCAGACGACCACCCACCTGAAGGTGTGCAGCGTCGGCCGGCGCTCGGGCATCAGGTGATAGTCCTTCGCCTCGTCGACTAGATCACGGCACTGGAGGCAGCTGAATGGGGCACACGCACGACAGATGATGAACATTCCTTAGATATATTGGCGCATGCCTATATGCCCTATGCTGTCTTCATCCACAGTACTGATTGCGCCCAACCTGCGCACAAGGGCGTCGGCGGCCACGCGGTCGGTCAGGAACTGGGGCTTGAGAAGCGGCAGTCTGACGTATTTGAGCAGCTCGGCCAGCCACCGCTGGCGCGCGGCCTCGTCGTGACGGATCCAACGCATGACGGCGTCGAACACCTAATACGACCAATGACCATCAACCATTGACGTTGCTTCCAAGTGAAACTAACGAGATTAGTCAGCAAATCCACTTCCAACCCAACCTGTTCCTCGCTGGTGACGTGAAGCTCGTCGCGAGAGAGTATCTGCGCGAGTTCCTCGGCGGAGAGAGTGAGAAAGTCGGCCGATTTTACGACGTCGCCGAAGTGCTTCTGGAGGTAGCGATCGGCCTCCTTGACCAGTGACTGGCAGTTCAGCAGCAGGGCGAAGTTGCGAATGGACAACACGTTGACCGCTGAAAAGACATGAGAGAAGACATTAGAAAGAGAGACGAAAGAAGGAAGAGAGCGCGAGTGAACAGCGCACGCTGTAGGCGAGGATGGAGGTAGCGGGCACAGGCCTCGGCCACGCTGCCCAGCGAGAGGAAGCTGGCGCCGATCATCAAGTTCTGGACGTTCTGCACCGACATGCGCAGACGGCCGCTGTAGGCGAAGTTGATGAACTGCTCCAGCGTCTCCGCCTCCATCGCTGCAACGCAACAACCACAAACCTTCCTTTCCCCTTACTTCTATCACCTACGGTACCCAGTCGACGAACGATAGTACGCGCACTTCAAGCATTGGCACCTTTGATCTCAATCTCGCTCTGCCCAGCCTCGACCATGTCACTGGTGAACATGGAGCGGAAGTAGGGAATAGTGGCGGCCAGCACCACGCGGTGGGCAGAGAAACGTTGCTCGCCCACGCGCAAGGTCACGTCGCACAGCTTGCCCTCGCGACGGATCTCCTCGAAGTGGGGAAACGACTGCTCCGCCAGCTGCTCCTCCTCGTACCAGATCGTCTGCAGCAGAGGACAGATACACACGTTCCACGACATCCTTTTCCACGCTCCACCAGTCGACACCAACCTCCTCTTCGTCGTCATCGCTAACGAAGTGTTGCTGCTGCTGAGACGCCGACGAAATCGGCCGCCAAAAGCGCTGCTCCGCAGTCGCCGTTGATGAAGACGACGCCAGAGACGTTCGTTCGAGTTCCCCAGCTGCGATGCCGTCGCCGTCGTCCAACGAGAGACAGCCAGCGGCGGCAGCGACTTCTCCCAACCGCTGTTGTCTTGACGAGGAACTCCCATCGCCTTCCTGTCGGCCGCCGCCGCTAGTTCGGGGCCTCCCCTCCTCAGCCATCGTCTGGTCGCGTCGCGTCGTTCACTTAGCCTTGCTGACAAAAGACGGACCCGGGATAACTGGGCTGAACAGATGTACATGTGTAGTGGTGGGGTCGGCAGGGTGTTTCGGGCGTCCGATAATTCGCGCAGGCATACGCCCCAACTGTAAAATGCGGCTTGATTGATCTGCACTAACCCGATAGCTCACACGGCATAACACCAATTCTGGATCCAGAGTTTAGTTATCCTGAACTTCTCACCTGAGCCACGCTCCATGCAAACGCTTACTGAAGTGAAGCTTGGATTCTTTACTGTACTATAGACAATCGCAAGATACCACTTCTACTACGATAGACATGCCGCGACAGCCGATATATCGTACATCGAATAGAACAGCGAACGAACAAGATTCCACGGTACACGAACGGTGGTCGATCTCCTAATAGACGTTGTCACTAACAATATTGTAGGATGCAATGTAGTAGAACAACTCAACACGGCAAAAGTGGCACGACACGAACGCAGCAAGCGGCAAACACGCGAAACACAACTCCGGCAACATATACATTAATTAGCGACATATACGGCGAAGGATTGTACAAGCTACTACAAGACTACGAGCATTCCTGAACGAGAAGCGACCCACTGCAGCGTCGCGATGCGGCTAAGCACGATCGTTCAACTGCGTCGTCAGCTCGTGCAGCTGGTTGCCCAGCGAGAGCATGTCCTCGAATTCGGCCACCCTCTCCACCTTCTTCTCCTCAGACTTCGACTGCTGCATCTCGTCTGTGAGACGAGCCACCTCGGCGAAGAACTCGCCGCCGCCACCTTCCACCCCCTTGTCGCCACCAGAGGCGATCCCTGCCTTGTAGACGGACGACGATGGCCCAACAACGGAGGCAAACGACGGCGGAGGGAGCTGCGGCTCATCAACGGAGTCACCACGCCCTTGGTCTTCTGTGCTGCTGGGGAAGCCCTTGACGCCCTTCTGCGCCTCTGGCAAGGATGCCGAGCTCGAAATGTCCAAGGACGAAGGATGGGCGACCACAGGCTCACCAAAGGTGGTGCCGTCGACGCTCGCTTCCGCATGGGATTGCGCAGCTGCTGACTTCGTCAAGGGCAGCCAGCTCCCCTTCGGCGCCGGCGGCAATGCCACCGACGAGGCAGACACTGGTGGGAGAGTGGGGGTCGCATGACGCGGGCCGACGGGGGCGTCCTTGTTCGCCAATGCCATGGCAGCTCGAAAACCTTCGGCAAAGGCGAAGCGACCGTCACGGGACTTGAGAATAGACGGCGGCGGCTTCGGCGGCAGAATCGGCGTCGCTCCCTTCTTCGGCTGAACGGAATGAGCCGCCGGCACAGAAGGAATTCCACCGGCAGCCGCCAAACTCTGTCGAACCGACGGCGGATACGGCGGGAGAGGCTGTTCGGGTACCCCTGCTGAGCCTTTCTGGCTGTCCAGGTGGCCAACCTGAAAGTTAGGGGTGGGGATTTTGGGCGCTTTTAATAAATCGCTTTGCGCTTTTAATAAAGTCACGAAACGCTTTTGAATGGCAACTAGCGCTTTTAATTTGCCACGACAGCTTTTGCTTGCCGCTCTTCGGAAATGGCAGGTAGCGCTTTTAAAATGGCAGAATGCGCTTTTAACCTGCTGTTCTTCAGATGGACCTGTGCGGATCTAATGGCATCCGTGCGGTTCTTCGGTACGGCCGCTAGAGAAGAGCTACAGCTTAGATCGACACATCACCAGATTCCCCAGACGATTTCATGAAGATTGGTCTTTGTTGCGCAAAGATCGGATGAGTATTTCGGAAGTTGTGCATGATTTCCCAGTTGAAAAGATCCGCAAAATGTAAAATACGCATCGGCGCAATGCGAGTTTTCCGATTTTGACAAAATTTCAACACGTGATAGAGCTCGAATAGACGCATCCAACACAAGTTACCGCATGTCGCTACGATGCACCATTCACGAATTATGGCATGCCAAAGTTTGCGCTGCTTATTCATCCCTATGGCCCTTATGTTGAAGTAGGGCAAACTTTAGGCCATAACTCGTGAACGGTGCATCGTAGCGACATGCGGTAACTTGTGTTGGATGCGTCCATTCGAGCTCTATCACGTGTTGAAATTTCGTCAAAATCGGAAAACTCGCATTGCGCCGATGCGTATTTTACATTTTGCGGATCTTTTCAACTGGGAAATCATGCACAACGTCCGAAATACTCATCCGATCTTCGCGCAACAAAGACCAATCTTCATGAAATCGTCTGGGGAATCTGCTGATGTATCGATCTCCGCTGTAGCTCTTCTCTAGCGGCCGTACCGAAGAACCGCACAGATGCCATTAGATCCGCACAGGTCCACCTGAAGAACAGCAGGTTAAATGGTACGTTGCGCTTTTAATTCCTCCGGCAGCATTCCCCTTCGACTTGACGAACTTGACGCGGTGGAGCAGCGTACTCGTGGCACGCAACAATGTCAAAGCATTGCCGTTTACGCGGCAAGGCAAAGCAAGGAAGGGGCACAGCCGACCTAAGCAGGGGGCAAAGTAGACGGAGGGTTTATGCACCCCACTTACAGTTTGCACTAAAACTCGGTCGCCGTCGCGCCTGGCGGGCCGAAAACTGAGGCTTAGCGCGACCACCAACTTCAGGGCGCGCTCCGCGCGCCCTGAAGTCGGTCACCGGTCGCGTTAAGCCTAAGCTTCGACCCGCCAGACTGCGACGCCGACTGACTCTTGTGCACTATGGGCGCAGGGCGAGCCTAAGCATAGCCTGATTTGGAGGGAATAAGTTGTGTTATATGAGGAAGCATCAAGTTGCTTATGTACTGTAGGTCTCCCCGCGCCGGCATTTGGATTGACGCCAGACCGGCGTGCGTGGCTTCTCCAGAAGTAAAAGCGCAACTGGCCATTTAAAAGCGCATTCTGCCATTTTAAAAGCGCTCTGTTGCTGTTCCTGGCCATCGGAAATTAGCGCAAGATGCCATTTAAAAGCGGGACATGCTTTTTGAAAGCTGCGAATTTATCCCCAAATGTGGTGTCACTAACCGTTTCAACCAGTGGCAGCGTAACGCGTCAACACAGACCTGACTGGTCAAAGCGATGCGCTTCCTTCGAAGGGCGGAAGGCAGCGGCGAGCGTCCCAGAGGCACGACGCTGTTCAAGGGGTCGAACTTGGGCGGCTCCCACTCGTCCGACGGCTTGGCGTCCTCGACTGGCGCCGTCGCTGCCGCCGGTACTTCGGAAGCGCCTTCCTCATCGGGAGCGCCATCCGCCACGCCAGCTTCTCGCTCTTGTCCGTCGTCAGCAGCTTCGGCAGAGGCGCCGACCGTCCTCCTTTTTCTCTTCGTCTCCGATCCATCTTTCAAGTTCGGCTCCGCCTTCGGTTCCGCCAGAGAGGGCGCACCCTCTGTTTCCTCGCGTGGCCGCTTGAGCCTAGCGGGCTAAACACCAAATAAATGACGAATGGAAGATGGGTCAACGGTCGCTGGAGAATCACACCTCTCGCTTTCTGCCCCCGTCGTGCTGCTGCTTCTGGCAGGCGAAGGGCTTGGCCGCCAAGCTGTGCATCTGCTCGGCCCGCGAAATTACCTCCTGTGAAAGAAGAAGGCAGCGGTTGTGATTCGTCACTAGCCGCACAGTGACAGGTCCACGAAGAGCAACCCACGGCGAGATCGTGCACTATGTGGTGGGGATCGCGAATGCCTTCTCCAACTTCGGCGCGCGAGCCCTTCTTGCTCGTTAGAAGCTTGTAAAGCCAGTCGCAGAGAATCCGGAGACCTTCCAACTCCAAGGAGCATAAAGACAGCAGGTAATCTAAAGGTAAGGGACCGATAACGGGGTACCACTCATGGCCAGATGACGACAAGGAAGGAGTCGGCTTCACCAACCTTCGTCAAACCAAGTGGGAGCTTCATAGGCCTCCATCGGTTCGGGAGTCAGCTGCAGCTTGAAAGCAGACTCGATCTGCGCCAACAGTGACGCCTTCCCGGGCGCTTCCGCTTCCTCGCCCTCTTTCTCTGCCTCCAATACACTGTCCGCTCGACGCAGAGAAGGGTCCGCCGACGACGTCGCTTCTAACGCAGGGTCACACTCCTGAGACGGGGCCATGCAACTGTCACATCGCAGAGAGCCAGACAACAACAAATAGGTAGGTACTACCAACCTGGCCAACGGTAACTAAACCGCCATTCAGCGGCTCTGTAAAATCGGGCAGCTGAAGAGGAAACCAATTATCGTTGGTTGGCGACCACCCAACTAAAGATGAAGTCAGCTACAACCTCAGGAGAAATGGGGTCCAGATAGCAGCGACGCGTCGCCTTGCGAACCACTCGTTCGGCAACGTACCAGTGGATCTCCACGAAGTAGGGGTAGCGGAACTTCTTTGGAACCTAGATTGTGGGCCAGCAGATGACAACTGTTAGGACCGACAGAGAAGTGGCTGATTGTCGATTTATGTGAGTGGCTCCCACCTTAGTAAGGCTCTCTGATTGGTAGACGCGCAGCTGCATTTCAACGGCGTAGCTGTGCAGGAAGTTGCCGCCGAAGACGATCGAGTCGGCGGGTGTGAAGACGGCGTGAATCCAGCCGCTGGGTATGACGAAGGTGTCGCCGGCGCGCAGCGTCACGCGGATGGGCCTCTCCAGGCCGTCGGCCAGGAAGTTCTCGTCCTGCTGAACGCCGCTCAGAAGCCAGTGCTCGTACAGCTTCAGGTTCGTCTCCGTCGGAGGCGCCAGGAAGAACACCTGCAGCAGAGACACGGCGCCTCGCAACTTCCACACATCCGCACTGCGCGACGAAGAGAAGGGGAACACTAGGTGTCCTCTCACCTTCTCCCCCTTCAGAAGGTGGTACCAGACGCTGGTGCCGCCGAAGTCGACGTGGAAGTTCGTCCAGCAGTTGGCCACGCTCATGAGGCAGTAGCTGAACGAGAACCATGCGCCCAATCATTCTGCAACGTCTCAACGCATCGCAGTGAAGAGATGCATTCCTTCTCCGCCTCACTCAAGCGCAGAATGCAAGAAGAGCGCTCACTTCTGGACTTTGGGGTAAGTAGCGGGCTCGTAGGTGGAGCTCTTCTGTCTGGCGCGCAGCTCGGGCGGCCAGCACTGCTCGAACCAGTCGATTCTCTTGATGATCTGCGGCGCCGAGACGATGTTCGCCAGGTCCGTCAGCGAGAACTCCAGCGACAACACGTTCAGCAGCTCGCCGCGCTTGTTCGGACGCTTTCTGGACGCCACAATGCAATGTCTGTCCAAGCCTTGTCGTGTGTAATCGAGTCTTTATGCAACTCCGCCAGGCACTCCTGGAGTATAGATAGGGGTGCCTGGAGCCGACCACTGCAACGTTAATTTTAGCCCGTCATAGGTGGGTATACGGTATAACCTTTGTAACTGGACCTTTGTAACACTTGCGGTGCAGCAGCGTTACTCTAGCTAGACTCAGGCTGAGTTTAGGCCTAGGTATAGGTTTACTCTTGGGCTTAGGCTTGGGCTAAGGCTTGGGCTTAGGATTGAGCTTGGGCTTAGGCGACTCAGGCTTAGGAGAGATCGACTATGCGCATATGGCCTAAGCCAAAGACTAAGCCCAAGACTAAGCCTCAGCCTAAGCCCAAGCCTAAGCCTAGGCCTAAGCTCAGCGTGTCTAGCGTGTCTAATGATGCTGCAACGCCTGTGTTACAAGTCCAGGCATGGTCTTTGTTCCGTATATCCACTTATGACGGGCTAAAATTGGCGTTGCGGCGATCAGCTCCAGGGATCCCTATACTCCAGGAGTGCCCTCCCCGCCAGAGGGGAGTTCTGTCGCTCACTTGTAGTACTCAACGAAGTCCTTGAGGGAAATCTTGCGACTGCGCTGCGTGTTCACCTCTATAGCCTCGATTCGTCGTTGGTCGCCGATCAGCTTGCGTACGTCGTTCACCGTGAACCGCTTGGCATTGGGCATCCTGCAACACTCAGTGTGCGAAGGAGAGCTAAACTCATACGGTACCCCACACGCAAGGGGCGGTCGCACCCACCTCATGTTCAGCTGATGCGCCGGGCACTGGAAGAGAAGCGGCACTCGCAGGCCGCTAGACGCAATGTACTCCGGAGTCAGCTCTGCAAGAAGCAAAAGACCATGACTTGCGCTCGCCGAGACAAGACAACGACGGAAATCGCCATCTGGATTCGCTGCTCGAACCTTCGGGTTTCATCTTCTGCACCATGGAGTCGATGAGGTCCTGATTGGAGAAGCAGGGGTCGAGCAGCTTGGACTTGAGGTCGTACGTCCATTTGCCCTTCAGCATGCTGCCGAAGACGTCGCTCTCGTCCTCGTCCGACGACTCAGCTCGACCGCCCAACACGCGGCCCCCTCTCCTCCTCTGCTGCTGAAAGATTTTGGCCGAGTGAGAGGGATGGTGGTGGCGTGGCGGCCGGTCAATCAATCGGATCCAGTCACCCAATCCTCTTGTGGGAACCTATTATCAAAAGAGCATGGACGGAACCGTCTTCCTAGCTTCTACCGTTCCGCTCTTGCGGACGCGCTTCTTTCGACTCCTTCCGGCCATGTTTAGACGGCACGGCAGCAAAGAGAAGGACAGACACTGACTGTCTGATTTCGATTGATTGGCTGGGACTGCTGATCGGATCACCACTGTCACTCTGTGACTTGCTCGCCTGAAACACTACAAACGATAACGGCAGGACACTGACGGAAAGTGAAAGCCCTTCCTACAATCTACATGGGGAAATTCTAAAGCAATTCACTGGTAGCGTCTGCTCAAACAGGCATCGTGCGTAATAATTACTTTTACATTTTCAGGATTTTGCCACATCCTATTCTTATTCCTTTGGAACGTCGTCATGCATGTTCTTCTGTTCTATTTGACAATGTGTCACTCTGATCACTTGCTGTTGGCCTTCCAACAATTGCGTTTCGCTGAGTCGCTGCAGCTAGACTGCCACTGGGCTGTGCGCTACAACCTACAACGTCCAGTTCACAAAGAACTGAGTACAAGTACAACAGAGGCACTTCAGACGCTGTGAAGAGAGAAGAAATGGTTAAGGATGCTACTGAATCGACCGCGTCAACCACTGTTCATGATTCTTGTACGCAAACGGCCGTTGCATCGCTTTCTGTACGTCTCAGAAATAGTCAGTTCAGTGGTTCCCTTTCCGTAGTCTGTTCTCCGCCTCCACCATTTCTTGTTACCATCACGTATCCGAGATCTAGCGAGTCAACTTGATGAGCGCGATCAGATCACTGGATCACTGCTGTTACCGTCACGGATGCTTCTTCTGCGGCTGGCTAGGGGAGGTAGAGGAGCGAGCCGTGTTGAGCGGCGGCAGGGAGGAGGCAGTTGAAGAAGGTGCCGTTGTGGCGATGGTGTTGCAGCAGGTCGCGCAGAGTGGGGAAGGCGGCCACGAGGCAGCGGACGTCGGCGCCACCGCTGTGCTCGTCGATGTCGAGATAGTAGCGCTTGAGGCCGTCGACGGTGTCGGTCGTCTCGCGAACGGCCAGCTGGAGGCAGGGTCCCGTCGTCGTCGCTCTGTAGGCCACCGTCAGCGGAGGGCGCACCAGCGACGGCCAGACGTCTCCGACGACCTTCGGCTGCTGCAGCGAAGAAGCCCTTCGGCAGCAGCGGCACAGCTTCTCCCCCTCTTCTTCCTCGCTCTCGTTCCGGAAGACGTCGTCACCGCGCAGTCTGAGTGGGTCACTCGCGTTGCCGTAGGCGTCTCGAGGCAGCGCGTGGTAGAGCAGGAAGTCGCCGGCGCCGCCCGTCAGCAGTTTTGCGGCGTCCTCTGGCGTCTTCAAGCCGCAATATCGTCCGAGAGAAGGCGTCTTCCCCATCTTCTCGATCATCGTCGCCACTCCTTTCTCAGAGGTCTGCCCTTGCTGCTCTCTCGAAGAGGAGGCGGCCGACGGTTGTCTCTTCCCCTCGAAGAGCGGCTCCCGTGGGATGCAGCCGGAGAGTGCGTAGTTGAACCAGCTGGGCGCCACCCAGTCCTTCTCCCTTTCCACCCAGAAGCAGGGGGGCGGCGAGACGCAGAGTCGTCGCGAGGCGATCTTCTTCTCCGACGACGACGGCTTCACCAGTAGGCCCGTCTCGTCCAGGGAGAGCTGCGGCGGCGACGACGACGGCGGCGGCGCCTTCCGTCCGGCCAGCAGTCGGCTCTTCGTCAGCGAACTGAAGCATGGCGCGGCCCTGTCGTTGTCGTCCCCCCAGCAGCAGTCGGCTTCCACCAGCACCGTTTCTTCCTCTCCAGCTTTGTCTCGGGAAGGGCAACGGCCGGCGATGGGAGAGGTTGCTCGAGGGGTCGGGGCGACGGCCGTCACGCAGTCCCAGCAGAAACCGTCGGCTCCCATGCTTCTGGCCGTCGAGGCGCCCACGCTGTCCATCGTCGACTGGATTTCTTCGCCCCTTCTTTATTCTTTCCTTCTTTCTTCCTCGCTCTTCTTAGTTGTAGTTCTATTTTCTATCAAAAGTTAACTTGAGCTTCGTTGCCGGTTAATACCTACTGACGACTTTTATGGGCACGACATTGAATCATCGAAATTTAGCCTAACACTCGGCAGCGTTTCTACTTCAAAAGATACCAACACGCGCTTGGCCCGAAATAAACGCGCTTGGCTTCTTCTACGCTCTCGGAGATGAAGACAGCGAAGCTTTCTGAAAGGTACCTGGCTTTCGAAGATGGGCTGAAGTGTCAATCCGCGGTGCATCTGAGGCCTAGGGACTCTTAGTCACGCTACCGTGCCTCTGATTGGTTGAATCGAAGTCGACCAATTAAGTACCTTTTAGCCTTTCGCGCCATCGTCGGGTCTCAAGCAGAATTGTTTGAACCGGATACGATAACGCATGTAGGTGGTTTTTGTGTGGGGGTTTTTTGTTTTTTGTTGTTTTTTTGTTTTTTGTGGTGGTTGTTGTTTTGGGTTTTTGTTTGGTTTGTTTTTTTGTTTTTTTGTGTTTTGTTGGTTTTGTTTGTTTTTTTTGTTTTTTTGGTTTGTTGTTTTTTTTTGTTTTTTGTTTTTTTTTTTTTTTTGTGTTTTGGTTTTTTTTCGTGATCAGGAAGCAGATGCGTGTCCTACATACTAGATGTACAACTGATTTACTAGAACTAAAGCCATACGCGAACTGTGTTGAAGTACTTCGTCCACACCGACATCAATAGTTCAGGTTGCGTGTCGCACTCGCACGTGAAACGTACCTAACCAAGCTAGTAGGTTGAAACTTGATAGTTGTCGTCATCCGTCTCCCGCATTTTGACTTTTCGCAATCGGACAACGGTAATTACGCACAGAAGTCGGTGTCGACGTTGCTCGATAACTTTGCTAAGTACTTCTGCCGTCATATATTTGTGAATTTTCGACGAGATTACTCGGTAAGTCGAAACATTCTAAAGCTTTTCTGAGAGTGTAAAGTCGGCGCGAGCGAGATATTGTGTGTAGCTATGGACCCTAATCCGCTGACGCCGTACGGCGGCGCCGCAGTGGGCTCCATGGTGGGGCCATCGTCGGTGGAACCAGCGGTAATGAGCGCCGGCGGCAGCATTCTGGGCGGCGTCGCTTCGGTCATCCAGCCGACGCCCCACTCTTCCTTGGTCGCCGTGGGCACACCCTCGATGTCGTCGGCGGCGGGATTGCCCGCTCCCATGACTCCCCTGAATCCACTGTCGCAGGCAACGCCTCTCCACTCACACACGCAGCAAAGGCCCGCCGTGATTCCCACCTATGTGCCGCCGACGCCGGCCACAGAATCGACCATTCCTTCGCCAGAGCTACAGAACATCGTATCTACCGTCAATCTGGGTGGGCTTGCGTTGCGTCTCTGATCTGCTCTACTTAGCTGTGGCATTGGCAGCGCGCAGTGCGATTATTTCGAATGCGCTGCAGGTTGTCCGCTCGACCTGAAGAGCATCGCCCTGCGCGCCAGGAATGCCGAATACAATCCCAAGCGGTTCGCGGCCGTCATCATGCGCATCCGGGACCCGCGCACGACGGCGTTGATCTTCAGCAGCGGCAAGATGGTTTGCACGGGCGCCAAGTCTGAGGAGAAGAGCCGGCTGGCCGCCCGCAAGTACGCCCGCATCGTCCAGAAGCTCGGCTTTGACGCCAAGTTCACAGAGTTCAAGGTTGTCGCCATAGGTTCTTACCAGATTTGGTCTTTTCGCACTGCATTTCCTTCAATTTAAGTTGAATGCGCGGGGAAATTTGAGTCGTTTGAGGAGTCGTAAAAGTTCTTCAAATATAACTTCGCTAAGTCTTTTACAATCCATGTAACCTACAAATTCCTTTCAATTCTCTTTCCTCTTCGTCGCGTGGTTGGTGTGAAGGTTCTGAACCGGAAAATCACCCGTTTCAGGATGACCATCCAAAAAGGGCAGGGGAGTCTATTATTGCAAGAAATTTTGCATTTATTTGCTTCAAAAAGTCCAGAAGAACGTTAATTTTTTGCTCAAAAACCACCTCAAACAGACGTCTAAAGGCCATACACTAGCTAGAAAGCGGTTCTGTTTGCGCCGCTGCGAAATTTGTCGGATTTTTGGGGTCACTAGAGGGGGGGGGGGAGTATAGGTGTCGGGTCCGGATCGGAGGTCGGGGGGTCGTCGTCGTCCTGAACGTCGTCAGGATCGGTCCCGGGTGGTGGTGGTGGTGGTGGTGGGTGGTGGGGGGGGGGTGGGGGGGGGGGGTAACGCCCCCCCCCGCAAAGGAACCTATGGTTGTCGCGCAAAATGCGGAAACCTCTTGAGAGCTTCTTTGCGTTATTCGCTCGGTTGCAGGTGCAGAACATGGTGGGGAGCTGCGACGTGAAGTTCCCCATCCAGCTGGAGTCGCTCTGTCTGACGCACGCGCAGTTCAGCACCTACGAGCCGGAGCTGTTCCCGGGACTCATCTACCGCATGGTCAAGCCCCGTGTGGTACTGCTCATCTTCGTCTCCGGCAAGGTCGTCATCACGGGCGCCAAACTGCGCCGCGAAATAGACGAGGCCTTCAACCAGATCTACCCCATACTCAAGGGCTTTCGCAAGACGTGAACAAGCCGCGGGTGTCGCGCCGGTTGTTTCTTTGTTTATTGTTGTCGCAGCCGCTGAGATTTGCGGCCGTCGTTTGTGCTGTTTCTTTCGCGCTGAATGAATTACCGATCGGGGTAGGTAAGCACAGATTTGCTCGATTGTATTGGATGAACTATTGTGTTGCAGAAGTAGCGCGCCGCGAGAAGTAAGGTAAGGCGTTGCGTGCTTCTGTATCCTTCCTTTCATTCTTTGTTCCGATGGACCTGAAGATCTGTAGAATAAAGCATGTTTTGCTTACGTGTTTCCTGTCTTTCGACTAGTACTACGGTTGCAGCTTATCCGTAGCCACAAAAATTACCTCTTGTTGGGGATACCCCAAAGTACAAAGTGACAGTCTACATTATCTATCTGCAGGAAAGTCCAGAGGAATTTCACCTCAAAAATGGACGCGACCGGCGGCGCAGGGACGGCAAGTGGCGGCACCCAACAGCAGCAGGCGCAGGCGACGACGGCGCCCCCTCCCCAGCAGGGCTTCACTATCTACATCTGCGGCGAGTGCCATCGAGAGACGGAGATCCGACCGAAGGGCGCCATTCGCTGCTCGGAGTGCGGCTACCGCATCCTCTACAAGAAGCGCACCAGGAAACTGATGGTCTACGACGCTCGTTGACGCTCCCTTTTGCCCTGTTGCGTTGAGATGTTGGCTGAGATGTAAGTCGTGATCGATCTTGAGTTGTGCGCGTCGTCGGTTATTGAGACCCGTACTAGGAACGTTTGGTCGGTGACGGATGTACAAGGTTTGGAACGAGAAGTTCATATTGCAGCAAAGTGGTCATGAAAGGTCGTGCACCATCAGAGTCCATTTAACGTTCGATTCGACTACTACTGTAGGGCCCTTGGCCTTTTGGTGGTGCTATATGCGTCTTCACAGTTCTATTGGTAGGGGAAACTGTCGGAGCGCAGCTGCGATTGTTTGGCTGGCGCTTCGTCGTCGAGTTCCGCCTTCACGACGGATAGTCTGGAGAGCTTGGCTCAGCCCAGCGTTGAGAACGATTGTGGCCCGCCAGAATCGGAGGCGTCTGCTGTAGCAGCGATGCCCAACATCAAGATCTTCCCCGGCTCCTCTCACCCAACTCTGACCGGCAGCATTTGCGACCGGCTGCAGATGGCGCCCGCCAAGGCTGTTCTCAAGAAGTTCGCCAATCGCGAGACTTCGTGAGTAGCGAAGCGCCCCTAAGATAGATGCGCGCTTGTCCTCTGGATTGGATTAGGGGTTTCTTTCGCCAGCCGTAAGCCAGTACTACGTAGGCAGTAGTACTGTACATATTTTGTCTTCGATGTGTAATTCTGCACTTCGTGATGTACCTTGATCTTCAAGTATCAGTTGGATTAGCAATATTTTGAAATATTTTGCTACCAAAGTGGTAACTTTTGGCCCACAGTCCAAATTCAACAACAAAAATTGGCTGACTTCTTTTTAAAGATTTTTCACATTGGAATAAGCTCTTCCCTTGCAGCGTGGAGATCGGTGAGTCGGTGCGGGGTGAGGACGTGTTCATCGTGCAGTCGGGAAGCGGCGAGATCAACGACAACCTGATGGAGTTGCTGATCATGATCAACGCCTGCAAAATAGCCTCCTCCTACCGCGTGGCCGCCGTCATGCCCGCCTTCCCCTACTCCAGGCAGGACAAGAAGGACAGGGTGGGTACCCTATGACTGATCGGTTGCTTGGGGGGAAATGGGCGAAACATTTGGTGAGTAGCGCTCGCGAATATCGACTGCACGTTGCAGTGGTCGAGTTCCTTCCCATCCGAGGAGTAACATAGTGGCAAAGTGCCGGTCCTGCCAAGAGATTGACCAGTGGCGGCAAGGCAACGTTTTACCATGGTGTGTTCTACCTACCCAACCGTTGCGCGCTTCCTTTCAGAGTCGTGCGCCGATCACGGCCAAGCTGGTGGCCAACATGCTGAGTGTGGCCGGCGCCGACCACATCATCACCATGGACCTGCACGCCTCGCAAATACAGGTTGCTGCTCCCACTCACTACTCCTCGAAGCGCCAAGATTTCAACTGGGCGCTGGCCCTAATCAAACCCGCAGCACACATTCGCTTCTGACGCCTTTGTCTGTCACAGAAGATGCTACAATCGCTACTCGTTCGTTACGGCTGTGTTACTTTAGGGCTTCTTCGACATCCCCGTGGACAATCTGTACGCGGAGCCGGCCATCCTCCAGTACATTAAGGAGAACATTCCCAATTGGCAGCAGGCATGCATCGTCTCCCCTGACGCCGGCGGCGCCAAACGGTATACGCTTACTACAGGCGACGCTGCGCTTCTTCTCCTTCGCTGTCTATCTTCTGCAACCTCTGTAGAGTGACGGCGATAGCGGAGAAGCTGAACGTGGGCTTCGCCCTGATTCACAAGGAGCGCAAGAGGGCCAACGAGGTGGAGACAATGGTGCTGGTGGGCGACGTCGAGGGTAAGGTCGCCATTCTCGTCGACGACATGGCCGACACCTGCGGAACCATATGTCTTGCTGCAGAGAAGTGAGCACGTGCAGACAACTTCCTTTCTACCATTGCTCTCGTTGCTCGTCCGCGCCGCGCGGAGCAAGGGTCAAGCCGCCGTTACCGTAACCTTCTCTCATCTGTCTCATGGCGTATAGGCTGGCGGAGGCGAAGGCGTCTAGGATCTACGCCATCTGCGTCCACGGCGTTCTGAGTGGTCCAGCGCTGAAGCGCCTGAACGAGTGCGCCGCCCTCGACTCCATCGTGGTCACCAACACCATACCGCAGGAGGAAAACACCAGGCAGTGCGCCAAGCTCAAGGCAGGCTACGCTTCGTGTCACATCCATTCTGACATGGCGTTAGTGTCGGCTGCGCTCGGATGAGATTTTTACTGTTCACAGCCGAGTATTCCCCAATTCAGACGATCGACGTGAGTATGATTCTGGCCGAGGCGATTCGGCGCACGCACAACGGCGAGTCGGTCAGCTACCTGTTCAGTCACGTGCCCATGTGACTCCCTTCCTACTGCGCTGTCGCTCCCAGTCGACTGCGCATCGTCCAGCTTCTTCACAATTAGGCAGGTTGATTGGACTGAGCACGAGTCCGAGATCTGGGGCAGTAATGCGTTTTCCGCTCTCTATTGGTCGATTCGTCGTGTTGGCTTGCGAAGCTCGCGTGTTGTTTCAACGGACGGTGTTGTCTTTCGAGTTCCCTTAGTTGTCTTGTGGACGAATTGGATAGTGTGTGTCTGTAACCTTCGTGCCCATAATAAATACCTAAGAACGACCATGTAACTACATACATTACACGCGTAGAAGGGATACTGTTATAAGTTGGCAATACTGTAGTGCTTATCACATGGTAGCGAGCGCGAGACGATTGCCATGTGTGAGGTCCATCGCAGAGTCAGACGCTGTGTGTGGGACGGCCGTTCTCGTTTCCGCCCTCGTGGACGGTCGCATTCGTCGTTGGTGGAGTGGCGCTTTCCGGCGCTGGGATCTCGTCGTTCTTGTTCTGCGGCGGCGAGGACACCGTCTCGGTCTTCAGACCGGTAGTTGGCGTCGGTTCTTCCGCCTGCTCTTGATGGGGCGGCGAGTGTCGCTTGGGCGCGACGGCGGCAGCGCAGGCTGGCTTGTGTCGCGACCAGTCCTTGTGCTGGCAGAAGGAGCCGCAGTAGCGAGCGCGTCCACATCCCCCGCAGGCCTGGCTGGCTCGTCGGCCGCAGTTCCAACAGTTCTGCGAAGTGATATACATATATGTACATCGTTGACGTTTTTGTGCTCTTGACTACAGAGAGAAGGGCCGCCAACCTGGACGTTGTCCTCCTGCTTCTGGAGTTCGCGCAGCAGCCGGTCCATTTGGAGTCGTTCGCCGGCGATGGCGGCCACGGCGCGCTGCTCAGCCGCTGATATCAGGCGATCGGCCTCTTCCAACGTCGTTCTTTGAGACACCGACTCGTTGCTTCCTTCAAAATGACCAATTGGGTGCACCAAGGGTGGAAGAGGAAGAATAACTCTGCTGAGCCGAACCTGCGATTAATTCCGCGTAACGTCTGGCTGTGTCCGACGAAGTCGTCCGTACGCTGCCCGCCACCAGCAGGGCGTTGTAGATCTGGTTCAGTTTGAGCTTCTGCTGGAAGTCGGTCACGGCTTGGCGAATCGCTTCCATCGATGCCTTGACGCGGCCGAACATCTGAACCGCCTCCACCCACTGAACTGAATATGTATGTACATACGTAAGTGTAAAATGAAGAGCGCCTCACAGCGTCGATCTGATTCCACTCCTCGGTGAGCAGCGACAACTGTCCCAGCTGTCTCTGGTTCAGCTGGGTGGGCCACAGCAGCGGCAACTGAGAGAAGCTTGCCGCCGTGCCTATGCCGAAACCGGAACCGATCAGTTGCTCGACGGTCGACGACAGCGGCGTTGTTCCGTTCGCTGCTGCGGCGCCGTTCGACTCTCTCCGCTGGAGACCCGGCATCGCAGCCGATCTGAAGACGGCGGCCGCTGTAGGGCCCACTGCCGGCACCGACGTCGGCGCCGGCGGCACCGCGAAGCGACCTTGTTTCTCGGCCGGCTGACCGGTCGCGGTAACGTCCCTGAGAAGAATTGGGTCGCCTTATGAGCGTGCACTGTAAAGCAGTGGAGGGTGACAGAGTATCATTCACTCACGGCAGCCTCCTCTTGCTTGGAGAAGCCATCGGTCGACTGCTCTGCTGGTGGCCTTGCACGACGACGACCGGAAGGGCTGCGATCGGATCCGTCTGGTTCCGTCCACTGTCCACGGCACTACTACCGCCGAATTTCTGGTTTGTCGCCATGACAGTCCGCTTGAAAAGTTCACAGTGAAATTGTTGGTGCAGACTGAGCCGTCGACGCAACTGCTGGTTCCTTTCTCAGGGTGCACTTTCTTCAAGCGATTGAAGCTTCGAAATAGGTAAATGGATCTATTCAGTCGGTTCCCAGGCGGTGAGATGGTTGCAGTGACGCGACGAAGCGGCTGCGGGGATTCAGGAAGGCCGGCGACCCAAAGCAGGGGGGGGGGGCGAAAACGGGCCGGCCGCTGCAGCTGTGCAAGTAACAACACCTGCCGCGTTTCACATCGGCTTCTGAGAGCGCGGCCTGTCCACAAGGCGTTAATTGATCAGACGGTGGCAGAGAAAGGCGGTCCGGCCGTCGCCGCTTCTTCTGTCGGCGACTGGCGGGGAGGTGGGTTTCGACAGCTGCAAGCTAGTCGCACGCACTTCTCAGTTCGCCTTCGCACAAATAGCAACGCCGGCGGCGGCGACCGCTCTCCGCCGCATTGTCGTCGAGTGCCAAGAAAGGAATTCGCCGCCCGATTCAGCTGCTCTGAGTGCCGTCTGCGGCCTCTCCGACTATAGATCGCCAGAAGAGACAGCTGAACCGATCGCTCGCTAATAATCACGGAACAACGGCGGGCCACAGTCGTTGCCATACGAGCGCTTCGTTTAAGCAGCCACAACTACCTATAATAGGTCGGTCTTCACTTCTCCTAGTCATAACTACGGCGCTAGATAGCAACCGAGATGACGTCGCGTGTCGGGGACGGCTTTCAAGCACGTGGAAGTGAGGTACGTAGAGACGGCGACGGAAAGGAAATCCGTCCTAGTCGCCAGATGTCAATGTCGGGACAACAGCTGGACGGCTCCTTTCGGCCGTCTGTCGTGCCGTTGGAATTATTAGATAGAGGGATGGAGGGAGAGCAGGTTAGGCGCGTAGACCAACAGGGCCACCTTTAGTCTTCCACTGCACCCCCCCCCCCCCCTTCCATCCACGCAGTCTCACCTCGCCGAGTTGCCGGCCGCTTCATGCTCGTCGGCAGATGTGCCTCACATCACGCCATGTGTGGCTTCCGCTGAGGACAACGACCATATGCGCCCAGTGGCGTAGCCAGGATTGACAAGTGGGAGGGGCAAAAAAATTTTGGGGAGGGCAAAATTTTTTAGCTGTTTGTTGAACGCTACCGGGTGCAAAGTGAGCGAGCCTGTAAAAGATTCACTTTTACAGCGCCACAGGCGACAATTCTTACTATTTTTAGCGCCGCAGGCAAAAATCTTCACTAGTTATAGTGCCGCAGGCGAAAATTGCAATATTTGCGAAAATTTTTGCTAAATATAGCGCCGCAGGCGAAAATTACCGTTATTTATAGTGCCGCAGGCGAAAATTGTTACTATTTATAGCGCCGCAGGCGAAAATTTTTACTATTTATAGCGCCACATGCGAAAATTTGCATTATTTGTAGCGCCGCAGGCAAAAGTTGTTACTATTTATAGTGCCGCAGGCAAAAATTTGCATTATTTATAGTGCCGCAGGCGAAAATTGTTACTATTTATAGCGCCGCAGGCGAAAATTTTTACTATTTATAGCGCCTCAGGAGAAAATTTTTTCTCTTGCTGGCCATCTGGGGGGGGGGGCAAAGCCGGCATCTGGGGGGGACATTTGCCCCAATTGCTCCCCCCTGGCTACGCCACTGTATGCGCCGTCCCTTTTAGCCGCAACCTGTGAAGGGCGCCTCTGGGAAAGACGTACGTAAGCGCTTACGAGTACCTACACACAGAACACGCAGTATACATCACGGTTTGGCAAGGGCAACGTCAGCACTGCTGTTCGTGATCAAATGGCAATTGGGATATGAAAGAATGTGGTCCTGTCGTGTGTTGATATTACACTCCTCTTGATGGCGAATTGGATGAAGTGAATCACGACAATCCCATTTCAACAGTCAATCTCAGACATTCCGTTCTGTTGTAGTGTCGTTTCATCGTGTAACCCGCCATTATTTAAAATTTGAATAAATCGATTCGCATTTCAAAATCTGGCGTCCGCGTTCACCAGTAACAATAGTTAATAATTCAAAATGCTGTTCAGTTCGCGACGTTTCGCCACCATTCAGCTCTGCTATTTAGCGATTGTAATCACTACACCTATCAAAATTCAAAACCAGGCAAGTCGTCCGGGGGACGCAGTACACTCCATAAATTTGAACTCCTACGCCCAGCGACTCATATGCTGTTCAGGCATATGAGTCATTCGAGTGCAAAACTAACGCCGAATTCGTGATCACTATCCCCTGAAACCTGGAATCGACACACAACACCCTAACTTCCTATGGACTCTGTGAACCTAAATTCTGCACTTGGGGTACGGTAGCAAGCAAATTCGCTCTACGTACCGTCAAACTACATCCAAACGTTAAACAGATGTCAAATTCGTAATCTGCGTACCCGAAAACCCCGAAATCGAGCAATACATTGCAGAAGTCGACTCGGCGCCCAATTCAAACTGACGCGACATATATGCTGTAGCTCTGACAAGTTTTTCAAAAATACCTTT
Source organism: Linhomoeus sp. GSCO2_2 (assembly GCA_030248115.1). Taxonomy (NCBI): domain Eukaryota; kingdom Metazoa; phylum Nematoda; class Chromadorea; order Monhysterida; family Linhomoeidae; genus Linhomoeus; species Linhomoeus sp. GSCO2_2. Next base: position 12,238 of record JASAMZ010008775.1, on the reverse strand, counting down.
CTAGGCCAGATTTCAGCGTAGAATGACTTGAAACAACTTTTGGAACGATTCGACGACCCAATCGAGCGCTACAGACCCGAAACGCGAAAACCGTCGTTTTCGACCCAGAGTCGAAAAAGTCGCAGTGTAAGAAAGTTTTTGTGTTTTGCCCGTTTCTCCGTTTATGGTTCATTCGATAGAAGGAGCAACAAGAGTGGCCTCGTCGCTCAAGCTGCCACCTAGCTCGCACAGCAGCCTGTCAAAGTTGACCTGGGGCCAAAATCGCGAATTTTTCAAATTTGGCGCCAAAATGGGTGCAGCGATCCAATTCATTTCTTCCACTTTCGGGCCTATAGAGTACTACAACTGTAGCAAAAGATAGTATATACCATTATATACAACTTTTTCGAGTTCTACCTTGCCTAATCGGGTTGAGCGCGTTAGCGCTCAACCCAATTTGTTCGGCCGGGGGCCAGTGCACCTCCGGGGACTACGGGTTAGTACTACGTCATATAGGTAGACTTAACCGATCGGGCTGAAATTTTCACCATAGATGTTCATAGTAACAAGAAGTGTTGTGTTAAAATTTCAGCCAGATCGGTTGAGTGGTTCCCGAGATATTAAACAAAAACTGTCGAAAAATTCCCCGATCTTCATCTGATTGCCAGGTTTTCGGCCTCGTTCTCGCGAACGGTACCAGCTAGAAGAGTGGTTGATGGCTCGTTAGAATCGCCTAGTAGTAGGAAGTTTTGTATTAAAAAATCAACGGGATCGGTTGAGTATTGCGGTCGTAGGCCCCGATAAAAGAAATGGCCGAAATTTTGGCCGAAGTCCCGCTCACTACGGCCGAGCTCTACTGGTACACGCTGGGGCGCCAGTCGATGCAATCTACCAAAGAGCACCATAGGGCGAACTAAAGTGTAAAACATTTCATCTTTCTAAGTCGTCTCGCTAAAAAGTTACGCGGTGGCAAAGGTCACGTCGAGTACGGATCCGGGGCTCGGCCCAAGACGGCCGAGCTCTACTGGTGCACGCTGGAGCGCCAATCGAAGTGATCCGGTCTAGACCACCATAGGGTGAATAAATGTGTAAAACATTTCATCTTTCTAAGTCACCCCAGTAAAAAGTTACGCGGTGACAAAGGTCCGGCCGAGTATGGATCCGGGGCTCGGCTCAAGATGGCCGAGCTCTACTGGTGCATGCTGGCGCGCCAATCGAAGTGATCCGGTCTAGACCACCATAGGGTGAATAAATGTGTAAAACATTTCATCTTTCTAAGTCACCCCAGTAAAAAGTTACGCGGTGCCAAAGGTCCGGCCGAGTACGGATCCGGGCTTGGCTCAAGATGGCCGAGCTCTACTGGTGCATGCTGGCGCGCCAATCGAAGTGATCCGGTCTAGACCACCATAGGGTGAATAAATGTGTAAAACATTTCATCTTTCTAAGTCACCCCAGTAAAAAGTTACGCAGTGACAAAGGTCCGGCCGAGTACAGATCCGGGGCTCGGCGACATTTCATCTTTCTAAGTCACCCCAGCAAAAAGTTACGCGGTGACAAAGGTGGCCGAGTATGGATCCGGGGCTCGGCTCAAGATGGCCGAGCTCTACTGGTGCATGCTGGCGCGCCAATCGAAGTGATCCGGTCTAGACCACCATAGGGTGAATAAATGTGTAAAACATTTCATCTTTCTAAGTCACCCCAATAAAAAGTTACGCAGTGACAAAGGTCCGGCCGAGTAAGGATCCGGGGCTCGGCTCAAGATGGCCGAGCTCTACTGGTGCATGCTGGCGCGCCAATCGAAGTGATCCGGTCTAGACCACCATAGGGTGAATAAATGTGTAAAACATTTCATCTTTCTAAGTCACCCCAATAAAAAGTTACGCAGTGACAAAGGTCCGGCCGAGTACGGATCCGGGCTTGGCTCAAGATGGCCGAGCTCTACTGGTGCATGCTGGCGCGCCAATCGAAGTGATCCGGTCTAGACCACCATAGGGTGAATAAATGTGTAAAACATTTCATCTTTCTAAGTCACCCCAGTAAAAAGTTACGCAGTGACAAAGGTCCGGCCGAGTACAGATCCGGGGCTCGGCTCAAGATGGCCGAGCTCTACTGGTGCATGCTGGCGCGCCAATCGAAGTGATCCGGTCTAGACCACCATAGGGTGAATAAATGTGTAAAACATTTCATCTTTCTAAGTCACCCCAGTAAAAAGTTACGTGGTGACAAAGGTCCAGCCGAGTACGGATCCTGGGCTCGGCTCAAGATGGCTGAGCTCTACTGGTGCATGCTGGCGCGCCAATCGAAGTGATCCGGTCTAGACCACCATAGGGTGAATAAATGTGTAAAACATTTCATCTTTCTAAGTCACCCCAGCAAAAAGTTACGCGGTGACAAAGGTCTGGCCGAGTATGGATCCGGGGCTCGGCTCAAGATGGCCGAGCTCTACTGGTGCATGCTGGCGCGCCAATCGAAGTGATCCGGTCTAGACCACCATAGGGTGAATAAATGTGTAAAACATTTCATCTTTCTAAGTCACCCCAATAAAAAGTTACGCAGTGACAAAGGTCCGGCCGAGTAAGGATCCGGGGCTCGGCTCAAGATGGCCGAGCTCTACTGGTGCATGCTGGCGCGCCAATCGAAGTGATCCGGTCTAGACCACCATAGGGTGAATAAATGTGTAAAACATTTCATCTTTCTAAGTCACCCCAGTAAAAAGTTACGTGGTGACAAAGGTCCAGCCGAGTACGGATCCTGGGCTTGGCTCAAGATGGCTGAGCTCTACTGGTGCATGCTGGCGCGCCAATCGAAGTGATCCGGTCTAGACCACCATAGGGTGAATAAATGTGCAAAACATTTCATCTTTCTAATTCACCCCAGTAAAAAGTTACGCGGTGACAAAGGTCTGGCCGAGTATGGATCCGTGGCTCGGCTCAAGATGGCCGAGCTCTACTGGTGCATGCTGGCGCGCCAATCGAAGTGATCCGGTCTAGACCACCATAGGGTGAATAAATGTGTAAAACATTTCATCTTTCCAAGTCACCCCAGTAAAAAGTTACGCGGTGACAAAGGTCCGGCCGAGTATGGATCCGGGCTCGGCTCAAGATGGCCGAGCTCTACTGGTGCATGCTGGCGCGCCAATCGAAGTGATCCGGTCTAGACCACCATAGGGTGAATAAATGTGTAAAACATTTCATCTTTCTAAGTCACCCCAGTAAAAAGTTACGTGGTGACAAAGGTCCGGCCAAGTACAGATCCGGGGCTCGGCTCAAGATGGCCGAGCTCTACTGGTGCACGCTGGCGCGCCAATCGAAGTGATCCGGTCTAGACCACCATAGGGTGAATAAATGTGTAAAACATTTCATCTTTCTAAGTCACCCCAGTAAAAAGTTACGCGGTGCCAAAGGTCCGGCCGAGTACGGATCCGGGCTTGGCTCAAGATGGCCGAGCTCTACTGGTGCATGCTGGCGCGCCAATCGAAGTGATCCGGTCTAGACCACCATAGGGTGAATAAATGTGTAAAACATTTCATCTTTCTAAGTCACCCCAGTAAAAAGTTACGCAGTGACAAAGGTCCGGCCGAGTACAGATCCGGGGCTCGGCGACATTTCATCTTTCTAAGTCACCCCAGCAAAAAGTTACGCGGTGACAAAGGTCTGGCCGAGTATGGATCCGGGGCTCGGCTCAAGATGGCCGAGCTCTACTGGTGCATGCTGGCGCGCCAATCGAAGTGATCCGGTCTAGACCACCATAGGGTGAATAAATGTGTAAAACATTTCATCTTTCTAAGTCACCCCAATAAAAAGTTACGCAGTGACAAAGGTCCGGCCGAGTAAGGATCCGGGGCTCGGCTCAAGATGGCCGAGCTCTACTGGTGCATGCTGGCGCGCCAATCGAAGTGATCCGGTCTAGACCACCATAGGGTGAATAAATGTGTAAAACATTTCATCTTTCTAAGTCACCCCAATAAAAAGTTACGCAGTGACAAAGGTCCGGCCGAGTACGGATCCGGGCTTGGCTCAAGATGGCCGAGCTCTACTGGTGCATGCTGGCGCGCCAATCGAAGTGATCCGGTCTAGACCACCATAGGGTGAATAAATGTGTAAAACATTTCATCTTTCCAAGTCACCCCAGTAAAAAGTTACGCGGTGACAAAGGTCCGGCCGAGTATGGATCCGGGCTCGGCTCAAGATGGCCGAGCTCTACTGGTGCATGCTGGCGCGCCAATCGAAGTGATCCGGTCTAGACCACCATAGGGTGAATAAATGTGTAAAACATTTCATCTTTCTAAGTCACCCCAGTAAAAAGTTACGTGGTGACAAAGGTCCGGCCGAGTACAGATCCGGTGCTCGGCTCAAGATGGCCGAGCTCTACTGGTGCATGCTGGCGCGCCAATCGAAGTGATCCGGTCTAGACCACCATAGGGTGAATAAATGTGTAAAACATTTCATCTTTCTAAGTCACCCCAGTAAAAAGTTACGCGGTGACAAAGGTCCGGCCGAGTACGGATCCGGGCTCGGCTCAAGATGGCCGAGCTCTACTGGTGCATGCTGGCGCGCCAATCGAAGTGATCCGGTCTAGACCACCATAGGGTGAATAAATGTGTAAAACATTTCATCTTTCTAAGTCACCCCAGTAAAAAGTTACGCGGTGACAAAGGTCCGGCCGAGTACGGATCCTGGGCTCGGCTCAAGGTGGCCGAGCTCTACTGGTGCATGCTGGCGAGCCAATCGAAGTGATCCGGTCTAGACCACCATAGGGTGAATAAATGTGTAAAACATTTCATCTTTCTAAGTCACCCCAGTAAAAAGTTACGTGGTGACAAAGGTCCGGCCCAGTATGGATCCTGGGCTCGGCTCAAGACGGCCGAGCTCTACTGGTGCATGCTGGCGCACCAATCGAAGTGATCTGGTCTAGACCACCATAGGGTGAATAAATGTGTAAAACATGTCATCTTTCCAAGTCACCCCAGTAAAAAGTTACGCGGTGACAAAAGTCCAGCCGAGTATGGATCCGGGGCTCGGCTCAAGATGGCAGAGCTCTACTGGTGCATGCTGGCGCGCCAATCGAAGTGATCCGGTCTAGACCACCATAGGGTGAATAAATGTGTAAAACATTTCGTCTTTGAGATATGCATGCCCAAAGGTTGGAACCAGTACAGTATGACATTACAACGAAATCGTAAATTTGTATAGTCAATGTTAAAATGAATGGTAGAGTAGTGATATGTATTGGAGGTGTTGTGGGTGGACTCTAGAAGGGTGGTGGGTGGCAGAATGACATTATGACGAAATCGTAAATTCGTATAGTCGATGTTAAAATGAACTGTAGAGTGGTGACATGTATTGGAGGTGTTGTGGGTGGACTCTAGAAGGGTGGTGGGTGGCAGAATGACATCATGACGAAATCGTAAATTCGTATAGTCAATATCGAAATGAACTGTAGAGTGGTGATATGTATTGGATGTGTTGTGGGTGGACTCCAGAAGGGTGGTGTGTGACAGAATGACGTTATGACGTAATTCGTATAGTCGTATAGCCATCTGTGCATCCAACCTCCTGTGGCCAGACCTGTCTGTGCATCCAACCTCCTGTGGCCAGACCTGTCTGTCCATCCAACCTCCTGTGGGGTTTTCGAGGACACAGAAAACGAATCCAGTGTTTGTTTCTGGATTCGAGCCACCCTTTGCTCATGACCTCAATGGTACCCACTCTGCAAGCAGCCCTGTCTGTGTCGCCTCTCATCAGACCTGCCAGAGGAGCCCCCTCCCCCTCCCGCTGAAGGTGTCCACTTCGTGGACATGGACAGGGAGTGTATTCTAGGAAAGTTCCCCCCCCCCCCTAGTGGGGGGTAAGGACAGGCGAATTTGTTCGGGCTGAAGTTGAACAGGCTGTGTATCTCAGATGACTTCTCAGCGTCTAAGCTACACGAACAAATTCAGCGTGCTCTGTTTGCGGGTGCCAAACTCGCTTCAGAGTGAGCAGTGCAGCTCTGAATTAGCACTAAGTCCTAAGTACTTCGATTCGATACACGAACTCGTGCTGGCATGTGATGGCATGGCACTGTCTATGCGCGTGGATTAGTGGGTGCATGGACGCACGGCGCCTGTTGATGATGTGGGTGGGTGAGGGGGGGTGGAGGGGGGGGGGGGGGTCGTTGCACTTGCACATGTTGCGCTGCGCTTACTGCATATGTTACGTTGTTTGAGTGCTGCAGTGGTAGACACCTACTCGCGTTTCGTCAGTGGTGACGGGTGAGTGAGGCGCGTACCCGCCTGCGCGTTGCACCTATGTGAGAACCGTCGTGCGTGTGAGCAGAGCACGCTGAATTTGTTCGTGTAGCTTAGACGCTGAGAAGTCATCTGAGATACACAGCCTGTTCAACTTCAGCCCGAACAAATTCACCTGTCCTTACCCCCCACTAGGAGGGGGGGGGGGGGGGGGGGGGGACTTTCCTAGAATGTAGTTTTCAGTACTCGTGTTCTACTGGGATAAGATCATCCGTTCCTTTGCTTGCGCTGCACCGTCGTATCCGTTCACTACTACCGCGAAGGAAGAACGCACTTCTAAAGACGCCGTACATATTGTATGTGTCTAGTTGGTTAGTTCCTTCAACGGGCGACGAGACGACGACAAAAGTCGCGCATTGGCGCGGTGGAGGCGCGCGATGCGCTTCGCCCAGCGCCGCGCGCGTCTGTTTTACTGTTCTCTCTTGCCGGCTAAACTAGTCGGAGGAAGTCAGTCCTCCTTTCCTTTATCGAGTCTGTCATTGCCGTTCTTCCCCCCTCTGTTTTCCCATCTAGCAGATTGAAGACCGAAAATGACAGTTGTAACGCATATGGACGAAACAACCAGCGAGGAAGGCGCCGTCCAGGGCCCGTTTCAGAAGAGCCGCCAGCTCCACAGATGCTGCTGCTGTTGCCTTCAGATCGTCGAGGCCACCCTCGTCTTCGCCTACATTCGACTGGTGCTACTGCTCTGCGTATTCGTACCTGCCCTCATCATCTACTGTAAGCCCCTCATCGGTTGCGTCTCTCGCTTGACGCTTCTTCGAGCAGCGCGCATTGCCCCGCTTCAGTTCACTGGATACCGCTGGTGGTCGGCATCGTGCTGGCCATCTTCGCCTTGCTGGCCATCGTCGCGGCGCACACGAGGAGCGGCTTGCTGCTGCTCCTCTGCGCCGTCTTCGAGACGCTCGTCGCCGTCCTGGCCGTCATCGCCGTCGTGGGCGGTCTGGTGCTACTGAGCGTTCCCGTCGCCGACTCCAATCCCGACGTCAACGCCGAGAAGGCCCGCGATTCCATCAGTATTATCGTCGACGCCGTCGTCCGAGTCATCGAGCAAGTTCCACTCGTCCAAGAGATCGAGCGCGTGGTGGTGAGCCGCTTGGTATGCAAGTTGGCGATTCGCGGTTACAGAGGTACATAGACCATCGCGCGTTACAGACCGTCGTGTTCTTCGCAGCCATTGCGTTTGTGCTGATCGGCCTACTGATGGAGCTATGGTTCTGGCTGATCCTCTGGCACTGCTTCATGTATCTGGTGCGACGCGAGGGGGCCGAGGAACGACGCAGGCGCCTCGACTCCGAAGCGCGTCCGATAACGACGGAGCTGGGCAAGCCGGGCGGCAAGCGCTACAGTAACAGCACCGCCGAGCGCCAGGCCGAAAACCACGTCGACCAAGTCAACGTCCAGCCCGTGTACGCGACGCCCCAATCAAGCGTCGACGGCCGCCGAGCACCGCTCTACTTCCCATACCGAACCACCGACCGCAACCCCGACTTGGTCGCCGAGGGATACACGCTCCACTACATGAAGCGACCGTGAAGGGACGACGACAGCCGGAACGACAAATTGTTTTGCTATAGCAAGAAATGCAATGATGACGTAGAAAGTTGGCAAAAAAAGTGTGTATGTACTTATTCGTAAGTAGAGTAGGTATCTACCACCTACATACTTCTGCGCAGCGAGAAACTTCAGTAGAACTACAGTGTGTGCCATGCTTGTTCGATACTCGTCCCCAATAGTAAGTAATCGTCTCTCTCCAGTGTTGCTCTCTCTCTAGACAGGCGAAGAAATGCCGGAAGGCCAACCACAACAACAACAACCGTTGCCTACTGCGTACCAACTCCCACCGCGAATCGATGTGGGATGCCGCCTCTAACGACACAGTAAACCCTCACGACAGGAGAAGAATCTACAGACCTAGTACATTCATCCGGCGAAGAGCGAGCACACCCATCATAACAAGCAACGAAGGACTAAGAAAAGCTTTCGGCGGCGACGGCGGCGCTGTCGTCGTGGTCGTCGTCCTCGTCGGCGGTAGCCTTGCCGTGCAGGTCGAAAAGTTTGGCCACGTCGGCGAAGTCGTCGTACTCCTGGCCCTCGCGCAGAACCTGCGATGATAGCAGCCACTATCGACACGAGCGCACAAAGTACAAGGCGAGCGGCCGCAATGGCACGGGCAATGGGTAGCACAATCGGCTGCAGCGACATTCGTAACCCTATTCCCCCCCCCCCCCCCCCCGCAGTCACTGCATATGTACCCCCCCCCCCCCCCCCCACTGTCAAGCGGCCGTTGGAATCACACGCGGCGCGATGACCCAAACATCCAGCTGTAAGGGAGCGGCATCAGGCGGCGCGCCTCACCTTGCGGGCGATGGGCATTCGGTTGAAGATGTTCCATAGGAGAATGCCGATGATCTTCTTGTCCTTCAGGTAGAAGACGACGCCCTTGCCGAAGTCCTGACCTTCCTCCGGCAGGTCGAGCTGCTCGAATTTCGCTCCACCTCGCGCTGACGCCTGACCCTCTGGCCCGCCGCCCTCGGAGGCGCGCTGGAAGCGGCCATGACACAACGAAACTCTCACCATGTAGTGTCGGACCTCCCACGGCCACGTCAACACTTTGTGGAGTTCTCTACGATCTCTGATAGGCCCACATCCCCCAGAAGCTCACCGCCTCCAGATCCGATCTCATGGGCTCCTCTCCGCTGGCCGCCTTGGGCGTGTCCTGTTCCGTCGCCTTGGCGAAGATACCCACCGTCGGCAGTGAGGAATCCACGATACCTATCGCCTCGTAGCCCACGTCAGGACCCAGGTCAGACCTAGGGAAGTGCCAACAGGTCTCCATTGCTTCGCGAAGGGGCAAAGCGAGGAGCGCACCAGAACATGGACTGGTGCCAGTAGGGCTTCCCAGCGCCCGTCATGTTCTCGCCGGCCAGTCTGCCGCTGACGGCCGCGTGGTCGTGGTGCTCGACTCGGCGACGACCCAGTTTGATGTCGTAGAAGCTGCTGCAGTCCCCAGCCTAACACAATTTGACTACTCCCCCATCATTTGACTTCCGCCGTAAGACAATAGAGTCGCTTCTGGGGGGAGAAGGAACCCACCACCCAGATGTCGCTTCGACTGCGCAGCTCGGCGTCGCAGCGGAAGCCGCCGTGCTCGTTGTCGACCTCGAGGTCGGAGCTGTGGGCCAAATCCACGTTGGGCTGAATCCCAACAGCCACCACCACGTGGTCCGTCTTCACCTGAACAACAGCAACAGCAGTATAGTAGGGCCATATACAGGGTGCTTCAAACTTAGGGGACACTTTCAGAGTTGCATAACTTTTGCTACAGGCGGAATTTCGAAAAGCGGATTGCGGCATTCGAAAGCGAAAACTGTGAAGATTTTTTCGCTCCAAATTTCAGGGTTGTAGTCCCAGTCACGCAGGAATGCGGGAGCAAAACTTAAAATCGTTCAATTTTGTGCGCCAACCCTAAGCATGGCACAGGAACTGCGCACAGAGGACGCGAGCGCGCTCCCTATCTTACCGTACTCCCGTTGTTGAGGTGGAGGATCAGCTGGTCGTTCTCCACGTTGGCCGAGGTCACTATCACGTTGTTGACTATTTCCACGCCCTCTGGAATAGAAAGTATGTAACTGCCTGGCTGCCTTTTGTATATGGGAGACTCCGACTACTACCTCTCTGGACTTTGTTGGTGGTCCAGCGGCTCAGGTAGTCCGGTAGCACTTTGCCCATGTTGCCCTTCTCCGGGAAAATTTGCTTCACCTTTAGAGCCGTGTCTTTGCCTGAGAAATTCACAGAGATCTCTATTCTGCCACTACTCTTACTTAGAAACGAGCAGCAAAAAGAGACACGCCTCGTCTGGCCATGGCACAAGCGAGCTCCGAGCCCAGGAAACCGCCGCCGATGACGGCGATCGACTTCGATTTTCGCGCGATCTCTTCCAGTCTTTGGAAATCCTCAGCCTAAACAAGCGTAAGGTTAGAGAAACAGAGGTCGAATTGCGATTACGCGATTGCGATTACCGTTTGAGTAAACTGTTTCATTTCCGCAAAGGCACCGACGAAGAGGCACAACTTACGTTCCTAAAGACGGTGACGCGTCGCGTGACGTCCGCTCCGCCGGCGGCGAGTTCCGGAAGCTGCTTCGGGATACCACCTGAATAAAATTGACTCAGTCTTGATATAGCACTCTGTGGCGTAATAAGCAACGTCAAAGTGTGAACCCACCGGTAGCGACGAGACACTTGTCGTACTTGATGGATCGGCCGTCGTCGAGGTAGGCCACGTGTTGGCTGGGGTCTAGTCGAGTCACTTTCCTTCCCCGCAGGACGGCCACGCCCCCGTGCTCTGCCGAGGCCAGTTGGGAGGGACTCAGGTAGAACTCGTCCGGCTCGAAGAAGATACTGCAATGTTGGCGAACTTCGCATCAACTTCAAGGGCCAGAGACCGGGCGCAGGCGCGAAGCGACCTGCGCTCCTTGCCGTTCCACTGGCGGAACTTGAGCGTGGTGGCCACGTCGCGCTCGGGCGAGAACCATAGCTCCTTGGAGAGGGGCGGCCTCATGTAGGGAAACTTGTCCTCGTCCCCAACCACCAGAACCTATGACGACGAGAAAAGTTCCAGCTGGTAGTGGAGCGATAATGTCGACCGGTCGGCAACCTTGGCCTCTCCGTCTCGGGCGCGGATGGCGCGGAAGGCGGCGAAGCTGGCGGTGCCGGCGCCCACGAGGAGATAGGGGACATGCTCGGGAATGTCGACCGCGCCGGCGGCTGTAACAGCAGCGCCCTTTTGCTGTTGAATCGCAGCGGTTCCCTTTCGCAATCTCATTGTCCATACCTGGACTCGTCGGCGGGGCGGACTCCTCCGACTTCTTCTTCTTCTTCTTGGTCAACTTCGAAGTGACCACCGAAGCGCCTGCGACGGCCGCAGCCGCGGCTGCAGCGCCCGCTCCACCGCCGCCGCCGCTGGCGCCGCCGTCCCCACTCTCAGGCTTCCTGTCGCTCCAGAAAGACTCTCTCCCGTCAGAATATCCGTGGACCTTTCGATTCTGGTAAGACGGCACCTCCGCTAGCGTCTCAAGGCGTAGAGTTGTCGGTGCAAAGTAGACCATCTGAAGGAGCGCAAGAGCATGCTGCCAATGAGTACAATGACGGCGACATGAAGGTCTCACTCCGGCAAAGGAGACGGCCATGATGGCGAAACCACCCAACAGCCACAGGTTCATTCGGCGGTTGATTCTGGCTCGCTCCTCCTTGTAGGGCTTGTAGATCGGGTACTCGTCCACGGTCGCGTAAGGACCCGGGTCCTTGTGAGGATCGACGAAATGCCCGTGACCACCCGCGTAGCGTCGAACTACAGCCAATCATGTTTTGACAGAAGCGCTCAACGAGCAGACAAAATCGTGTAGTCTCTTTACCGGCTAAGACGGCGACGCATAGCTGGCCAGAGGAAGCGGCAGCGGGTCGAGACAACCACCAGGATCGGCCGCCAGGCGCCTGTGAACCTCGGCAAAGGCGGTGGAGGGAACAACTCTGTTGGAGCTGAGGGACGGCCGGCTTAGCTGCTACATGGCGAAGCAACTGCACGGCCGACCTTCCCGTCACACAGCCAAGCAGCTTCATCCAGACTTCCTCAGACTCCCCACTAACCCAGTCAACTAGCTATATGAATACCTCAAACATCGGAGTGGGAGGTGTAGGGAGGACTGCTTCCTTCTACACAGTGATCGCAGCCCACTTCTACAACACAAGACCTCCACACAAGCATGTTGTGCGTAATTACTTTGTACATATATTCGCGTCTCTTCAGCAGGGTAGCAAGCAAGAACACCATCTTGTAAGCCCGCAACCTACAATTTCCTTTGGAAAATGCCCTGCTTTCCTTTAGTCCCCCATCTGGTCGGTACCTCTGTTCATTTACTGTCGAGTTCTGATTATCATGTTTAGTAGTCGATCACTCTTGAATGGTTGTTGCA
>JASAMZ010008773.1:0-11753 GCA_030248115.1 Linhomoeus sp. GSCO2_2 | reverse complement strand
TTTTACTCTAAGCTTGTTACTCTAAGCTTGTTTGAATTTTAATTAATAGTGTGATGGCTACCTTGTGGTGAAGAAAACCGCACTCAAAATGTGGATGTCTTAAATTGCAACCTGCATTCAGGTAATTTGTCAACTTATTCGAAACCTAGTGAGCATAGGAAATGGGAAGCTCGCAAATCACAACTGCAACTTCAACATTCTCGAATGGAAAGGAGCGTATCTGTCGACTTGTTTCTTCGAGGAACCCAAGTAAGCTTTCGTATGTTTTCGGCCGACGAATGAAACGTTGACATTGTTTTAATAATATGCTGTGTTCTCACTGAGGTGTGATTTCGGAAATCGTAGAGAGACGATTGCTATTTTGTTTTGGAAGTGTTGTACCTACATATGTAGTTGTGTATGAAGCCGGACCCGTGATCTGACTCACGTCGCGAGCTCTTGATAAGGGCATTCATTGGAGGAAATACGGTAATAGTTTTCGAAGTTTGACTTAAAGGAGACTGAGTCTTCGGTTTCAAAACAACGACCGAAGTAGAAGCGCCTGTTATGTAGTGAGTAGGAACCACCGTAAGTACAGGGTGGGCCAATTAAGTGTTCCCGATTCTGTTTGGTTATAACTCAGTCGTTTTAAAACGAATCTTTCTGAAATTTTAACACAACATAGACACACCTTTAGAATTTTTTCTGACCAAAAATTGTAAAAATCTGCGGGGTAAATCACCAGCTGCAGCCATTTTTCTGAAAATGATCAAGTTTCAATGGTCTTGTCCCTTGACAGCCCGTTTCGACGGACAAACATGAACAGGTCTGCTATGAAAACTCAGAGCACATTTGAACTCTTAGTTTTCATCAAATGATGCCCCAGAAATCGAAAAATGTCGTTTGCTGTCGCGGAAAAGGTAAAATGCGCGACGCGTTTTGAATAGACAAGGATAGCCCAGCATGCACTGACCGATGCGGTCGCTTCGCCTCACGCACTTTTGTAGGACTTTGTGTGTACCAATGTCAACGGCGCGTAGCCGACGGACATTCAAGATCCTAAACTTCGTATCGCAGGCAGTTTGGGCAAAATCACGCTAGAAATGGGCCAAAAACAAGCTGTCGTACCATGAGCGCCTCCAGAAGGTGGTAGAAATCGACGGCGGTCACGAAAACGTGCGTAATTAACGTACGAAGCGATTGAATTCGCCAACAATTGGTCAGAAAAATTTTTAAAGGTGTGTCTATGTTGTGTTCAAATTTCAGAAGGATTCGTTTTTAAACGGCTGAGTTATAACCAAATAGAATCGGGAACACTTAATTGGCCCACCCTGTAGAAGCACATCAACGGCATGTACAGGGTGTAACAGAGTTTCGGGCCGACTTATTTCTTGAATAACTCTTGCTAGGCGACGAATTTTTTAGTGCGGTCTTTTGCATAATGTAGGCAACATTCTAGGAAATTTTATGGCCTACAAGACGAATCTTCAACGTGCAGTTCGCTAGCGGCGTAAGCGATTAAAATTTCGGGCTTGTTTCTCAAGGCCCACCTGCCGTCTTTTGAGTCCCGTCTCCTCTCCAACAAACTGTAGGCAAGCGAGAACGATGAAACTTGAAGACAGTATAGCCAAACGTGTCTGCAACTCTGACGCCAATTTTCGGCAACCTACGCCAAACTGTGCTTGATTGCGGGCTTAAAACGCAAAATTCGGCAATTTCTCAACACCTTTCCTTCTCAATCAGCAGAATTGTGTGTTTAGAGAGGACAATTGTGCACAGCGGCTTCCAGGATCCTTAAAATTGGTGTCAGAGTTGCAAACACATTTCTCTTCAAGTTTCATCGCTCTAGCTTTCCTGCAGGTTGCTGGAGAGGGGACGGGACTCAGACGACACCTGGCTGGCCTTGAGAAACAAGCCCGAAATTTTAATCGCTTACGCCGCTACCGTACTGCACGTTGAAGATTCGTTATGTAGCCCATAAAATTTCCTAGAGTGTTGCCTACATTATGCAAAAGACCGCACTAAAATATTCGTAATCTTGTAAGAGTTATTCAAGAAACAAATCGACCCGAAACTCTGTTACACCCTGTATTTATGGTATCTAGAATCAATTCGACGCTCGCATTTTGTAGAGTCTGCGACGACGCCATTGAGTTTTCCTTCGATGGCATCGTCTACGACGGGTCGGGCAGTGCCATCGAAGGTTCCACCAACTATTTCCCACTGGCGGAGGGAAGTGACACCTCTTCGAAGGCCCTGTTGCATGCCGCCTTCTCGCTTGCCCCCCCCCCCACCACCCCCCCTCCACCCCCCCCCCCCCCTCCAACATAATTGGAAGCGCTCCATAATTGGACCTGTCGCAAGCCAGACGCAGAAACAAGTACTCAGAGCGTATACCTAATACGAGTCACGCCGCCTTACGCAATACTGTAGTGGTAGCATGGCTCGTCTTTCAATTGCGGAATCTGGACGTCGGCATGGCGGCATGCATCAGCATTTGCGCCTTAAGGACGAATGCAGAGAGCCGATGCACCTAACAAGATATGTATCACAGCGCTGTGACGCAACTAAACTACAGCGCAGAATGAGCGCATCCAAGTCGTGCAACTGGGCCTCAATGGGCGTCTACCTCTTTGTAAGCGAAGCGTGCGCGACAGGGCGGCTGCGCATGGTGTGAGAAATCTACGCCAGTCCAAAGGAAATCCACGTGCCGCATGAGTCGGCGGAAGACATGAAAGAAACGTTAGCGGACGTCTTCACGACTTTGTGTCTCGGCAACCGCGAGAACTATTTTGGTACCTAGTATGTAGTTGTAACGAAGCACCCTTTGTTAGAACTTAACTATAGGCTAAATTCGCATCATGCCGATACAGTAGAGCGAGCGCGTCTATATCACCGGACGACTATATTTCAGTTGAAACGATTAGTGTATTGCGTGGATAGCTGCACTTGGTTTGTAAATGTACCTAAGCGATCTCAAGATAATTCCTCCGGGAGCGGCTTATGTTATGTTCAAAGTTGACTAAGAGTTAGTCAACATCTGGCACTGTCAATATCTGGCCGAAAGAAAGTGAGACCCCTAACTTTGCGGCAGCCGTTCTCAAGCGCAGCTGCACCTATCAGGTCCCAATTTAAGACATATGTACTACAGAATGTTTCTGATAAAGAACCGTAATTTGAGAGCATTTTGTAGACTGGGGAGAAATGGCATCGTTTGCACGAGATCATGGCGAAAATCGGGTGCAGCGGCTTCTCACTGAGCCGCTGCAACCGATTATCGATATGACCTCGCGCAAAACGTTGCCATTTTCTTCCTAGTCTACAAAATGCTCTCAAATTACGGTATTTTGTCAGAAATATCCTGTAGTATGCTCTGTTCAAATTGGGGCCTGATAGGTGCAGAACTTCAGAACGGCCGCCGCAACGTTAGGGGTCTACGTTTGTTGGGTCGCCCTTTAGATCGTTGAACCCTGGCACACTCTAAAATCGAGCGAGTCTATAAACCCAGTCCTTGCTCCAAGCCTGTTCAGTAACCGTGAGCGTGAAATACGACGCGGACCACAGCCACTTCGAGTACAAAGGTGACATGGGGCCGGGCGAGTGGAAGGTGGCTCGCAGGGGCGAGTACAGTCTCCTGCTCTACTGCGATACGACAGCCGATAATTGTCCCGGTCCCGGGAAGGAGATTATCTTTGTCGCCGACACCGTCGCTAAGGAAAAGGCTGTTCCTGTCCCAGCAACGGACGCCCAACATGAAACTGTGAGTGAGCGGGACTTTTTTGGAGAAATTTGCGCTGCTTTAGTCGACCAATCCAGGGTGACCAATAGAAGCTCAGTTTGGATCGGTTTCAGTTCCAGCTAGAATTATGGCTGCGGTTACTGGCCGAGTTTCAGTTTTAGTCTTCAATCTTTTGTGTTGGAATATGAACAAAAACATCTACCTTGTAACCTTGGGCAAGTTGCTAGGAATTATATGAGATATTCCAAGGTTTTGAAAAACTTTTGGCACTAAATGGCCGAAACCAAACGGCGAGCTACACTTACATTCAGCATCAGTTATGACAGCTACATTCAGTTTCAGTTATGACCTCCGTAACAGTTTCAGTTCAGTTTCAATTAACTTTTTGTGACTGAAACTGCAACTGAAACTAATGTTTAGGTTTCTATTGGTTTGGATTACTCAACGTACAATCCTTTGAAGGGTACTTTGACTATGCATTCAGTTTGACCCCTGGCTCAAGCACGAAAAGTACGTCCTGGAGAGAGTGGAGGTAACCAAAATTAAGTCTCCAACAATAGCGGCTGGAAAATTGAGCCTCTTCAAAACAAGTCTCAACAAGTTTCTACAGAAATTCTTTGGCGAATTTATGAACAGAGAGCGAACGGACAAAGGGCAGTTTCCCAAAATCGACTACGTTAAGGTAACTGGCCAACAAAGAATGTCGAGTTTGGTACACTAAGTACAGTATGCCTCTATAAAAGCTGTTCCAACTTTAAATGCGCTGCCAAGCCAAACACCAGCTTGAGAATAAAGTCGGAAATTATATAACGAGCATTAGTAGGTATTTGTAGTTAGCGAACGAAGCAGGCGATTGGCAAGTTCAGTCAAGGTTTCACGACAGCCTCCGTCATGCACACAGCCCAACATCTGAAAGACTCTTGCAGAAGCGTTAAAAGCTAACTTTTGACAACTTTGTATTCCATGCAATAGTACGTGAAAGCCTGAAAGTATAAGACGCCGTATCCCTCGGTGCTGACCCTCGTTGAGTGTTGCAGATGGAAGACATCGTTCTGAAGACGCTCGAGAAAACCATGCAAGTTGGATTTTCGCTCAATTTCGACATGTTCAAGATTAAGCAAGCGTGTACTGGATGGTTGCGGCAGGATTCTTGATAACCATGATTTAGAGTGATACCTACCGCATGGCAGATGTGTCACTACATAATTATGCGTCGTGCAACTCAATCTGCTCTATCGAGTCAATACTCTTGGTTTTCTGCGGAATATAGTGATTTTCATCAGTTTCAAAATATGAGGGGATTTCTTGCCTTCCACGACGGTCAGTTCAAGCCATAGATCTCAGAATCCATTGTCTGTATATAAAGCTGTCCACGATCAGACCTGGAATACTGTGGGGGGGGGGGGGGGAGGGAAGGGATCGGCGGATTTTGGCGATATTTTTGGCCGCAGATAGGCTATTATCTTAGAAATGTAACGTCACAAGTCCGAGCTCGCTACGTTGCCCCACGCGAGCGTGGCACGCGTTTTCCCAACACGCACAAATTTTGTGCGTTTTCAAGAAATTGGCTTCGATCGTTTATAAAATGAGTTTCGCTCAAGCTAGGCTGCTGATACGTGGCATATAATAGACTGCCTGTTAGCGATTGTGTGTTGGCTAAGTACCACGCGTACCCACGCAGCCACGCGGGAGCAACGACCGCGGTCTCACTGGTTCGTGAGTATTTATTTTCACGAGTCGATTTACCTCGTAGAATTCTTTTGTAGGAGGGGAGGAGTGCCCAGCGGGGCTTTGCCCCCGTCTACTAATCGTGTATAGTCGGTAGGTATCCGCGGCACTCACAGCGAAGCCGGAGATTCATCACTCAAACTTGCCGATCACCCCATTGCGCCTACTTGATCGGTGAGCGCCTTGACAGCGCTGCTATGGCGACGGCTCTAGGCGCGTTCTGCCGCTGATACCGCCACTCACTTCGCCCTGATTGACCGTACATATTTGCCTGCAGTTGTTATTGCAAAGGGTGCACCGAGACTTGAAGGTGCATCGAGGTCTGTCATCGCGCAGGCGGCGATGGCTGAACGGATCGCGCCTGTCCTACTGCTACTTCTCTGCAGCGCTTTTGCGCTGGGAGGTAGGCTGCATTGATGTTTCTGCACTTTGTCATTTGTACTCACACGACCCCCTTCCCCCCCCCCCCCCCTTTACAATAGCATTCTTCCTAGAAGGAGGTAAGAATACTAGGCTTCCTTCCGGCTTCAAATTGCACTGCATCCCTTAGCCACTGTTCTACCTGTATGTGTACCACAAACATACTGTGGTGTGAATGTGTGCCATACTGTTATGTTGCTGCGTATGTGTGCTACATTAGCTACTAAGGTTACTACGTGTATTCAAAGCGTTTAACATATTCTACCCCGGAACGCCAACTATTTATGAGTGTGTGCATTGGATGATCGCAGGGCTGTTTCAAAACCGCCGCAGCCGCCCCCCCCCCCCCCCCCCCCCCCGCCCCCCACCATCTAATACAGAACAGTGGAAAAGCTGCCTCCCGAGAGAATTACTGGAGTATTACGGTAGCAGCTCAGCTTACAAAACGAGTGAATGTCCTGCCTGTTTTCAGACATCTTGTCCGATTGCCTGGACACAAGCCGGAAGTGCTGGTACGCCTACAAGGAAGGCTGTCACGTCTCGAATTATCCCACGGGCACCCACAGCGTGTCGTATGACGGAGAGGCCTGTGACGCCACCGGCTGCCAGCAGAGATTCCCCCGAGAAGGGTGAGGTCAAGACATGTCACTGTAATTGGTCATAATTGACATGTACCGTAAATACTCTAATAAGCCCAAGGGACAATTTTATGATCAAAGCGGGACAAAGACAAGACTATTTAATATTTGGGGTCAACGACAATGACAAGACAATTAAAGTCTGTCCAAGAAAAATCCAGACTGGGGGTTTTTCATATAGATCCCTGGCATGACTTCGGCAAACCTAGACTTGGCATACATCATTCAATAGAGGAGCGCAAGCCGCGTCGGGGCGCCTGAAAATTTCGATAATCACGCAACACGCACAGAAATGAGCGCGCGTGGAAAAAAATCGACTTTTTTAAAACGCAATCGAATTTTTTCGTTTTAATTGCAAATTATACCTTATCATGTCCTTATTCAACCTGCCAAGTTTGGTTGCTCTAGCTGGTTCCGTTCAAAAGTTACAGCAATTCTCCCAACCCTTACTTTTTCAAATCCTTAAGAAATTTTGAAAAGCGCCGAAAAATTTCCACATTTCCCCATAATTTTCGCGTTAGTTAACCAAATTGGCTGATATTTTGTGGGTATGTGTGAAACACATGAGCACATGTTTTGCCATAGGTTTCGACTCTAACGACAGCTCTGCGAGCGAGCAGTGTGTCAGCGAAGTGAAATTTTTCAAAATTTTACGAAAGTTGTCACTTCTTGCGCATGCAACGCAACTGTGAATTAAAACTTGTCCAATGTCTTTTTGCATGTTTGACACAGCTGCATGCCAAATATCAGCTCGAGTGGCTACTCCAGTGAAATACTATAGTCGCAAGATTGGCCGCGAAGCGGCTCTCCCAAAAGGCCACATTTTCGACAAAACTTCCACAAGCAATAACTCGTACTACGAATACCACACATCCACCGGCTACGCACCGCTGCATTGGCCATCTTGAACTCCACAAATTTTGTCTGAACCATGTTTGTCGAATTCTGACTCTCTCGCTAGAAAATTTCTATTAAAGGTCACCGCAGCTACAAAATCAGCCGATTTCTGTGCGCAGTGAGTACTGTAGCGCGGTCGCTCACAAAACCATTAAATATGTAAAATTGGAAAGGAAGTCCATTATGTTAGCTCTCTTTTGGCACAAGAACGACCTGTCTAGGTGCAGCGTAGCTCGAGCTATGCATGGTCGAATGCATTGCATCAGCGCCAAATGCCGTAGTCCAAGGTGGTAACTGTAGTCAGCAGCTCCACATCGATTCTACCAAATTGCTGTTCTTCGACGGATCATAGCTCGCGCTGCGCTGCACCTAGACAGGGCGTTCTTGTGTCAAAAGAGAGCTAACATAATGGGCTTCCTTTCCGATTTCATTAGTTTGATGGTTTTGTACACGACCGCGCCATTTTACTCAGTGCGATCAGAAATCGGCCGATTTTGTAGCTGCGGTGACGTTTAATAGAAATTTTCTAGCGAGAGAGTCAGAATTCGACAAACATGGTTCAGACAAAATTTGTAGAGCTCAAGATGGCCAATGCAGCGGTGCATAGCCGGTGGTTGTGTGGTATTCGTAGTACGAGTTATTGCCTATGGAAGTTTTGTCGAAAATGTGGCCGTTTGGGAGAGCCGCTTTGCGGCCAATCTTGCGACTATAGTATTTCACTGGAGTAGCCGCTCGAGCTGATATTTGGCATGCAGCTGTGTCAAACATGCAAAAAGACATTGGACAAGTTTTAATTCACAGTTGCGTTGCATGCGCAAGAAGTGACAACTTTCGTAAAATTTTGAAAATTTCACTTCGCTGACACACTGCTCGCTCGCAGAGCTGTCGTTTGAGTCGAAACCTATGGCAAAACATGTGCTCATGTGTTTCACACATACCCACAAAATATCAGCCAATTTGGTCGACTAACGCGAAAATTATGGAGAAATGTGTAAATTTTGCGGCGCTTTTCAAAATTTCTTAAGGATTTGAAAAAGTAGGGGTTGGGAGAATTGCTGTAACTTTTGAACGGAACCAGCTAGGGCAACCAAACTTGGCAGGTTGAATAAGGACATGATAAGGTACAATTTGCAATTAAAACAAAAAAATTTGAGTGCGTTTTAAAAAAGTCGATTTTTTTCCACGCGCGCTCATTTCTGTGCGTGTTGCGTGATTATCGAAATTTTCAGGCGCCCCGACGCGGCTTGCGCTCCTCTATCGAATGATGTATGCCAAGTCTAGGTTTGCCGAAGTCATGCCAGGGATCTATATGAAAAACCCCCAGTCTGGATTTTTCTTGGACAGACTTTAGTAAGGACTGACATGCTCCATCGGAGGATCTATGGGGAGAGGGGGGGTGGGGAGGGTGGGGGGCATTATGTGTCTCCTCACTCCATTGGGCCAAACCGTTCAATCCTTAGTTCGGGTCTCAAAATCCCATAAGATATAATCACCGTTCTCCTCTGCCACCCTCCTCAAATGCAATACACTCCTCAAATTCACAGCACACTTAGCAATGCCAACCAACCATCAATGGCTAACCCAGTTTTTACGCTAAGTTTGTTGGCAATACATCAACAAACGCCAACTGCCACTTCAACTCTTCAGTTTCGTCGTCCCTTACTGCGACCTGGCGGGCGGAGGCCTCGACTACTGCTTCATGATCTGCGACGATCATCCCTACGACGAGGGTTCGAGTCTGATTATGATTCCTAATTCGGGTCTTGCTTAACAGGAAAGTCATATTACGGATCTGATCTACCATAAACACTCAAATAGGCCCGCATGGGGCTCATCTTTTCAACCTCCGTCTTGTAGGGGATGATACTATTGGATCGCGGGGGCTTATTAGAGGTGGGGAAGGGGGGGGGCTTATTAATTCCATCTTCTAGACGCCAATTGGACAGAACAAGCTCCGGTATTAAAAACTTGAGTTTGTATTCTGACCTACTTTGCAAAGAGTTGCGTTCTTTCTGCAGAGAGTGCGAGAGTTCATCGCCCGCATGCTCCGCTTCATGAGCTCCCGCTTCGCAAGAGGGTATTGCATAGCAATATTGATTTCGCCCGCGATTTGGCTTTTAGAGCAAGAACATCCCTCTTTCAAGCAACGCTTTTAAAAAAGTAACAAAAACTCGTAAAAGTTTTGGCAAACAATTGACAGAGCACAAAAGAGCGCACTATGAGCAATCAAACGGTGGCGCACTTCTGCATGTAGCAAAGAGCGATCTTAGTGTTGAAATCTCGGGAATGGCATTTTCTGCGGTGCGTGTTTGCGTAATTGTAAAAACTTTTGCAGCCGCATGAAAGAGCACGCCTAGAGCTTTCACCTGACGCGTCGATTGCCGATCTACGACGCAAGACGAACGAGTTAGGGCCGTTTTCTGCTTTTGCACTTTTGAGTTACTGTAACTCGCGAAATTCAAACTTTTGAGTTTCGACCAATGGGAGAACAAATGATCAATGAGTCGAGGGCTATTCAATAAGCTCGAGATCGTCTCTCTACGACGCAAGTTGAGCGAGTTAGAGCCAGCTTAGCGTCAAAATCCCGAGAATGGCGTTTTCCGCGGTGCGTGTTTGCGCAATTGAGCAAACTTTTACAGACGCATGAAAGAACACGTCGAGAGCTTTCACCTGGCGTGTCGATTGCCACTCTACGACGTAAGACGAGCGAGTTAGAGCCATTTTGTGCTTTTGCACCTTCGAGTTACTGCAACTCGCGAAATTCAAACTTTTGAGTTTCGACCAATGGGAGAACAAATTATCAGTGAGTCGGGAGCTATCCAAAAAGCTCGAGATCGTTTCTCTAGGATGCAAGTTGAGCGCGTTAGAGCGATTTTAGCGTCAAAATGCCGAGAATGGCGTTTTCCGCGGTGCGTTTTTGCGTAATTGAAAAACTTTTGCAGACGCATGAAAGAACACGTCGAGAGCTTTCATCTGACGTGTCGATTGCCGCTCTACGACGTAACACGAGCGAGTTAGAGCCGTTTTGCGTTTTGACCTTCGGGTTACTGTAGCGCGCGCAATTCAAACTTTTGAATTTCGAAACCTGTTAGCTGAATGATCAGTGAGTCGAGACCTATCCGTGGAGCCCAATATCTCCGCTCTACGACTTTCCAACGCCGAGATCTGAGAGCGTTACGGACGGACGGACGTACGTACGTACGCACGCACGCCGAGCTCTCGTATAGTCTCGCCCGCCTGAGGGCGGGCGAAAAAAGTGACAAAAACTGGTAAAAGTTTTGGCAAACAATTGACAGAGCACAAAAGAGGGCACTAGGAGCAATCAAACCGTGTCGCACTTCTGCATGTAGCAAAGAGCGATCTTAGTGTCAAAATCTCAAAAATGGCGTTTTCTGCGGTGCGTGCTTGCGTTATTAAAAAATTTATTGCTGCCGCATGAAAGAGCACGCCGAGAGCCTTCACCTGACGTGTCGATTGCGGCTCTACGACGTAAGACGAGCGAGTTAGAGCCGTTTTGTGCTTTTGCACTTTCGAGTTACTGTAACTCGCGAAATTAAAACTTTCGAGTTTCGGCCAATGGGAGAACAAATGATCATCGAGTCGAGAGCTATCCAATAAGCTCGAGATCGTCTCTCTACGACGCAAGTTGAGCGAGTTAGAGCGATCTTAGCATTAAATCCCGAGAATGGCGTTTTCCGCGGTGCGTGTTTGCGTAATTGAACAAACTTTTGTAGCCCCATGAAAGAATACGTCGTGAGCTTTCACGTGGCGTGTCGATTGCCACTCTACGACGTAAGACGAACGAGTTAGAGCCGCTTTGCGCTTTTGCACCTTCGAGTTACTGTAACTCGCGAAATTCAAACTTTTGAGTTTCGACCAATGGGAGAACAAATGATCAGTGAGTCGGGAGCTATCCAAAAAGCTCGAGAGCGTCTCTCTACGACGCAAGTTGAGCGCGTTAGAGCGATTTTAGCGTCAAAATGCCGCGTTTTCCGCGGTGCGTGTTTGCGTAATTGACAAAACTCTTGCAGACGCATGAAAGAACACGTCGAGAGCTTTCATCTGACGTGTCGATTGCCGCTCTACGACGTAACACGAGCGAGTTACAGCCGTTTTGCGTTTTGACCTTCGGATTACTGTAGCGCGCGCAATTCAAACTTTTGAATTTCGAAACCTCTTAGCGGAATGATCAGTGAGTCGAGGCCTATCCGCAGAGCCCAAGATCTCCGCTCTACGACTTTCCAACACCGAGATCTGGGAGCGTTACGCACGTACGCACGTACGCACGCACGCACGCACGCACGCACGCCGAGCTCTCGTATGGTGTCGCCCGCCTGAGGGCGGGCGAAAAA
>JASAMZ010008772.1:0-15962 GCA_030248115.1 Linhomoeus sp. GSCO2_2 | reverse complement strand
TAGGTTACTGTATGGTATGTATAGTATAGTTATCATGCACAAACCTATTGGATACGTTGTGGATTCATGCAAACTAGACGAGAGAATACTCAAAAAGGCACTGAAGAACTTTGCATTGCCCTTGCGTATCGAACTCTGAATTCAAATGAGAACTAGGTTACTACTACAACATATGCATAGTATAGTCACTATACACAAACCTATTGAATACGTTGTGGATTGATGCAAACTAGGCGAGCGAATATGCTAACGGCACTGACCTAGGTTACTGCTACAAGATATGTATAGTATTGTTACTATACACAAACTTATTGGATTTGTTTTGGATTGACACAAACTAGGCGAGCGAATAAGCAAACCGCACTGACCTAAGTTACTACTACAAGATATGTATAGTATTGTTACCACACACAAACTTATTAGATATGTTGTGGATTGACACAAACTAGGCGAGCGAATACGTAAATGGCACTGACCTAGGTTACTAATACAAGATATGTATAGTATTGTTATTATACGCAAACTTATTGGATATGTTGTGGATTGACACAAACTAGGTGAGCGAATAAGCGAATATGCAAACCGCACTGACCTAGGTTACTACTACAAGATAGGTATAGTATTGTTACTATACACAAACCTATTGGATGCATTGTGGATTGACACAAACTAGATGAGCGAATAGGCAAACGGCACTGAAGAACTTTGCAGTGCCCTTGTGTATGGAACTCTGGTATCGAATGGGAACTAGGTTACTACTACAAGATATGCATGCTATTGTTACTATACACAAACCTATTGGATAAGTTGTGGATTGACACAAACTAGAAGAGTGAATAGGCAAACGGCACTGAAGAATTTTGTATTGTGCTTGCATATGGAACTCTGGTATCGAATGGGAACTAGGTTGCTGTAGGGTATGTATAGTATAGTTACCATGCACAAACCTATTGGATACGTTGTGGATTCATGCAAACTAGATGAGTGAATATGCAAAAAGGCACTGAAGAACTTTGCATTGCCCTTGAGTATCGAACTCTGCATTCGAATGGGAACTAGGTTACTACTACAACATATGTATAGTATAGTCACTATACACAAACCTATTGAATACGTTGTGGATTGATGCAAACTAGGTGAGCGAATATGCAAATGGCACTGACCTAGGTTACTACTACAAGATATGTATAGTATTGTTACCATATACATACTTATTAGATATGTTGTGGATTGACACAAACTAGGCGAGCGAATACGCAAATGGCACTGACCTAGGTTACTACCACAAGATATGTATAGTATTGTTACTATACACAAACTTATTGGATATGTTGTGGATTGACACAAACTAGGCGAGCGAATATGCAAACTGCACTGACCTAGGTTACTACTACAAGATAGGTATAGTATTGTTACTATACACAAGCCTATTGGATGCATTGCGGATTGACACAAACTAGATGAGCGGCGAATAAGCAAATGGCACTGAAGAACTTTTCAGTGCCCTTGCGTATGGAACTCTGGCATCGAATGGGAACTAGGTTACTACTACAAGATATGTATGCTATTGTTACTATACACAAACCTATTGGATAAGTTGTGGATTGACACAAACTAGACGAGCGAATATGCAAACGGCACTGAAGAACTGTACATTGCCCTTGCGTAACGAACTCTGAATTCGAATGCAAAGTAGGTTACTACAAGATATGCATAGTATTGTTACCATACACAAACTTATTAGATATGTTGTGGATTGACACAAACTAGGCGAGCGAATATGCAAATGGCACTGACCTAGGTTACTACTACAAGTTATGTATAGTATTGTTACTATACACAAACTTATTGGATATGTTGTGGATTGACACAAACTAGGTGAGCGAATAAGCAAACCGCACTGACCTAGGTTACTACTACAAGATATGTATGGTATTGTTACCATACACAAACTTATTAGATATGTTGTAGATTGACACAAACTAGGCGAGCGAATATGCAAACTGCACTGACCTAGGTTACTACTACAAGATAGGTATAGTATTGTTACTATACACACGGATGCATTGTGGATTGACACAAACTAGATGAGTGGCGAATAAGTAAATGGCACTGAAGAACTTTGCAGTGCCCTTGCGTATAGAACTCTGGCATCGAATGGGAACTAGGTTACTACTACAAGATATGTATAGTATTGTTACCATACACAAACTTATTAGACATGTTGTGGATTGACACAAACTAGGCGAGCGAATACGTAAATGGCACTGATCTAGGTTACTACTACAAGATATGCATAGTATTGTTATTATACACAAACTTATTGGATATGTTGTGGATTGACACAAACTAGGTGAGCGAATAAGCAAACCGCACTGACCTAGGTTACTACTACAAGTTATGTATAGTATTGTTACTATACACAAACTTATTGGATATGTTGTGGATTGACACAAACTAGGTGAGCGAATAAGCAAACCGCACTGACCTAGGTTACTACTACAAGATATGTATGGTATTGTTACCATACACAAACTTATTAGATATGGCACAAACTAGGCGAGCGAATATGCAAACTGCACTGACCTAGGTTACTACTACAAGATAGGTATAGTATTGTTACTATACACAAACCTATTGGATGCATTGTGGATTGACACAAACTAGATGAGCGGCGAATAAGCAAATGGCACTGAAGACTTTGCAGTGCCCTTGCATATGGAACTCTGGCATCGAATGGGAACTAGGTTACTACTACAAGATATGTATGCTATTGTTACTATGCACAAACCTATTGCATAAGTTGTGGATTGACACAAACTAGATGAGCAAATACGCAAACGGCACTGAAGAACTGTACATTGCCCTTGCGTAACGAACTCTGAATTCGAATGCAAAGTAGGTTACTACAAGATATGCATAGTATTGTTACCATACACAAACTTATTAGATATGTTGTGGATTGACACAAACTAGGCGAGCGAATATGCAAACGGCACTGACCTAAGTTACTACTACAAGTTATGTATAGTATTGTTACTATACACAAACTTATTGGATATGTTGTGGATTGACACAAACTAGGTGAGCGAATAAGCAAACCGCACTGACCTAGGTTACTACTACAAGATATGTATGGTATTGTTACCATACACAAACTTATTAGATATGTTGTGGATTGACACAAACTAGGCGAGCGAATATGTAAATGGCACTGACCTAGGTTACTACTACAAGATATGTATAGTATTGTTACTATACACAAACTTATTGGATATGTTGTGGATTGACATAAACTAGGCGAGCGAATATGCAAACTGCACTGACCTAGGTTACTACTACAAGATAGGTATAGTATTGTTACTATACACAAACCTATTGGATGCATTGTGGATTGACACAAACTAGATGAGTGGTGAATAAGCAAATGGCACTGAAGAACTTTGCAGTGCCCTTGCGTATGGAATGGAACTCTGGCATCGAATGGGAACTAGGTTACTACTACAAGATATGTATGCTATTGTTACTATGCACAAACCTATTGCATAAGTTGTGGATTGACACAAACTAGATGAGCGAATACGCAAACGGCACTGAAGAACTGTACATTGCCCTTGCGTAACGAACTCTGAATTCGAATGCAAAGTAGGTTACTACAAGATATGCATAGTATTGTTACCATACACAAACTTATTAGATATGTTGTGGATTGACACAAACTAGGTTGCAGGAACTAGGTTGCTGTAGGGTATGTATAGTATAGTTATCATGCACAAACCTATTGGATACATTGTGGATTCATGCAAACTAGACGAGCAAATGCTCAAAAAGGCACTGAAGAACTTTGCATTGCCCTTGAGTATCGAACTCTGAATTTGAATGGGAACTAGGTTACTACTACAACATATGCATAGTATAGTCACTATACACAAATCTATTGAATACGTTGTGGATTGATGCAAACTAGGCGAGCGAATAAGCAAACCGCACTGACCTAGGTTACTACTACAAGATATGTATGGTATTGTTACCATACACAAACTTATTAGATATGTTGTGGATTGACACAAACTAGGCGAGCGAATATGCAAATGGCACTGACCTAGGTTACTACTACAAGATATGTATAGTATTGTTACTATACACAAACTTATTGGATATGTTGTGGATTGACATAAACTAGGCGAGCGAATACGCAAACTGCTCTGACCTAGGTTACTACTACAAGATATGTATAGTATTGTTATTATACACAAACTTATTTGATATGTTGTGGATTGACACAAACTAGGTGAGCGAATATGCAAACCGCACTGACCTAGGTTACTACTACAAGATATGTATAGTATTGTTGCTATACACAAACCTATTGGATACGTTGTGGATTGACTCAAGCTAGATGAGCAAACATGCAAACGGCACTGAAGAACTTTGCAGTGCCCTTGCGTATGGAACTCTGGTATCTAATGCGAACTAGGTTACTACAACATATGTATTGTATTGTTACTATACACAAACTTATTGGATACATTGTGGATTGACACAAACTAGATGAGCAAATATGCAAACGGCACTGCAGAACTTGGCAGTGCCCTTGCGTATCAAACTCTGGTACCGAATAGGAACTAGGTTACTGTAGGGTATGTATAGTATAGTTATCATGCACAAACCTATTGGATACGTTGTGGATTCATGCAAACTAGACGAGTGAATACACAAAAAGGCACTGAAGAACTTTGCATTACCCTTGAGTATCGAACTCTGAATTTGAATGGGAACTAGGTTACTACTACAACATATGTATAGTATAGTCACTATACACAAATCTATTGAATACATTGTGGATTGATGCAAACTAGGCGAGCGAATATGCAAATGGCACTGAAGAACTTTGCAGTGCCCTTGCGTATCGAACTCTGATATCGAATGGGAACTAGGTTGCTGTAGGGTATGTATAGTATAGGTACCATGCACAAACCTATTGGATACGTTGTGGATTCATACACAAACTGGATTACTATACACAAACCTGAAACATTGTGGATTGACACAAACTAGATGAGCGAATAGGCAAACGGCTCTGGTTTTGAATGGGAGCTTGGTTACTACAAGATATGTATAGTATGCAGCCAGGCAACCAGGTTTGTTGTGGATGGAAAGATTACAGTAGAAACTGCATTTGAAGGCACAAATTTCACAAATTACTTCTTCTACACTTCTCAGGTATAGAGTCAACTGAGGCTTAGTATGTGTGATGCCAACAGTAACATTCACTGAATCCACAACACCCTACAGTTCATTAAGTGTGGACAACATCATAAGGCCTAAATCTTTGTGTTGCCAAACCTTCCGATCAACAGCTTCTCAACTTCTCCTCAATGCTACATGCAACACGATTCAACAGACAACAAGAGGGTTACAACTGTGAAGGAATCATGAAATTCCAATTGTTCTGTTGAAATCCCATACATCCAGTACACATCAATCCAGCCACAGCAATGAACCTTACAGAGATATTAGGAGGTAGTTACATTTGCATTTCTACCACACTACTCACATGCCTATTGATACATATTGTTGTTGGATTGATGTGGGTGGAGTCTTGATTTATTTGTCAAGTCATGTGTGACACATTGGGCCCGGCCAACATATCTGTCAAAAAATTATGTGTGGGAACATTTTATGAGGACATAGAGTGTGTCCTCATAAACGACTGCTGTCTTATGTGTTATCCAACTTGTGTGCCAAGTCTTTGCCTTATGTATCATGATTTGTGGATATGTGTTTCATCCACAGTAATGTGCGGGGACTATGAGTGGAGTGGGTTATAGCGGTGAATGGTTATCTGTTGCTGTGGGGGCACCCAAGAAGGTACATCTTTGCCAGCTGGCATTAGCACCATCAAAGAACATGATGAACAAACATGCACAGTGGAGCTAATTGCAATGCAATACCCTTTCATATCGAACTCCATAATCCATAAATGGAAAGCGATTTCCTATACACCTATCCACAACCTGGTTAGTTTGTTGTGGATTGACATGCACTTGATGAATGAGTGCACAAAGTGCAGAGACTAACTTTGCAATGCCCTTTCATATCGAATTCTGATTGTCGAATGGAAATTTAGTTTCTATGAGCAAACTTCTTAGTTATGTTGTGGATTGTCAACATATGTTTATGGACAAATCACGCACTCACACAAGGCAATTAATGTGGATGCTGCAACCAATGAGATGCAGCACCAACAATCCACCTTCTCTGTTTCCAATCAACCTGAACCAACCACCTTCTCAAGTCTTCTCAACTGAGCATCAGAAATGAACCAACAAATGCACAGACTCAATTTTGCATAAAGCTACCAGGTGTCCCACATATCCAGGCCACTGCCATATGCAGCAATGTGTGCATGCCACACATGACCATACACAAGAATACTTTGCTCTAGACACAGGAAAAATTTGCCAGTTGTGGGTTATGCAAGCCGATGAGTTTATATTAATTAAACAGTCATTTAATTAAACCTGAAATCAAATGGTAAATATTACACATTTCGCTAACTTTGCAGTGGATATGATAGTATTGAATCTATCATGCATAGGAAAATATTTCATCTATGATGACTTCAATTTATTATATCGTCAACCAATTTAATTAAACCTGAAATCAAATGTTAAATGGTGCACATTTTACTAAGTTTACTGTGAATCAGACAATATTGCATCTACTCACTGGAAAGCAAAAGTATAATGCCAATCATTTTTGTGTCTAAAATTATAAGTGAATTTGCAAAATGTTATTACACCTCACTGTGGCCTGGATTTATGTGCAGGTCAGGTATTGGACAAAATGGTTGCAATCATATGTGCAGTAGTAGCTGATATGAACAAGCGAGTGAAAATTGAGGATCATTTCATATTTTATGCCTGAAATGTCTTCTTAACTGTGACTTGTTTAACTGCGACTGCTGCAGATAGATTACGGTTGCACTACGGCATCCGAAAACAACCATATCATGCAATTGCAAGCCACAAATGGAGCATTAAATACAGATATAAAACTATATGATTTTCATTATTTAGCTGTGGATATATTACTTTGGCATTACGGCACTCAAAATCAACTAATTGGAATGACATATTGTAGCTTGCTATGGATGGGAGCTGGGATATACTGAGGCACCTGGTAATCACTCAATTCAATCCACTCTATTCCAGAAAAGCAATCCAAAAATTCAAAAATCATACTGTTGACTTTTCACTTGGCCATGTAGCTGAAGATAGCCAACACAAACAGGGAGATGGCAACCAGCAGCCTGGCCAGGGTCAAAAGCATATCGTGGCACCTTCTTTTCTTCTCATCCTCATTAGCCAACTCCTTCAGCTGCCTTGCCTAACCTCACTCCAAGGCTTCCAGATGGCAGAGAGTGCAGTGGCTCCACTGGAAGGGCATGTTTCTGGCAGTACTTGTCTTCTTCTAGGCAAGGCAGATGAATGGCGGGACAGAAGATTTTGGTTTCGCTGACTCTTTTCGTATTGCACTGACTAAGATAAGCAACATGTGCAGTGGATTAAGGCTCACACTTCTTGATTGCATGATTGAACAGAATGTGTGAGTGCATGCTCTGTGGGGTGTCTATGCGCGTGAATGCTAGTAATGCAGTGGATGATGTGTTTGCACATTGCAGAGAGACACCATGCATCTCCCCTCTGATTGACTTACCAAATAGATAGCATTCCTTCGTGTCTGCATATATGAGCTACAGGGTAGCCCACCCACCTGTTACTGTGGGGGTCACCCAAGAAGACATCTTTGACAGCTGGCATTAGCACCATCGAAGGACATGATGAATGAGCACTCACAGTGGAGCTAATGTTGATGCAATGCCCTTTCATATCAAACTACATAATCGAATGGAAAGTCAGTTCTTATACACCTATCCACAAACTGGTTGGTTATGTTGTGGATTGACACAAACTTGATGAACAAAGTGCAGTGTATCAAGTGCAAGTGCAGTGTATCAAGTAATGAACAAGTGCAGTGTATGCAGTGTTACAATATGCACAAAGTGTAGTGAATAACTTTGCAATACCCTTTCGTATTGAATTCCATTGTCAAATGGAAATTCAACTACTACATCCAAATTTATTAGTTAAGTTGTGGGTTGTCAACATATGTCTACAAAAAAATCACATGCTCACACAATGCAAATGCTTCTCTACTCTACCTAGCCGATTAAGTAATGTTAATGCTGTAACCTATGAAATGCAGCACCAACAATCCACCTTCTCTGCTTCCAATCAACCTGAACCCAACACCTTCTCAACTGCACATCAGAAATGAAACAACAAATACACAGACTCAATTTTGTGTAAACCTACCAGGTTTCTCATATATCCAGACCACTGCCACACACAGCAACTCGCATATGCCACACACCACCATACACAGGAATACTTAGTTCTAGACACAGGAAAACTCTGCCAGTTGTGAGTTATACAAGCCCATAAGTTTCTATTATATATAGATTGGGGATATATATATGGGGATAAGAGCTCCCCACCACCTCTCCAACCCCAATTCAACAGTCGTTTAATTAAACCCTAAATCAGATGGTATTTGTTGCATATTTCACTAAGTTTGCTCTGGATATGACAGCATTGAATCTATATTGCAATATTTCTTTCACAGATCATAAATCCTACACAAGTATTTACATAACGTATTTCATTCACAGATCATACTGCTGCAATAGGACTTGTGAGTGCAACTAGAGATGTGCAACTGTCAACCCACAGCTGTGGTGCTACAGTAACACAAGTTTGTACATGATGAATTTTGTTCACAGATTGTTATATAGCAATGAAACTTGCAAGTGGAAATTGCAAGTGGAACTTGCAATGTGCAACTGTCAATCCACAGCAAAGGTGCAACAGAAAGTAGATATGTTGCATCATCACTGCTGATCATTACTTAGCTGCTGGGCCTTCTTTGAACTTCTATCTTTGAGCTGCCAACTCATGATAGGTATTAGAGATTTGCAACTGTAAATCCACAGTGATCCTGCTACAGAATGTAGATTTGAAGCATCATCATAACAATAAAAAAAATGAATATCATCATTGTTTTCATGCTGTTCCCTGTGCCTCATGGGGTTTGTGACACTGTTGTATTATGTTGGTGTGCCCAGCAATAAAAACATTGATTGATCTATTGATTGAGCGATGGTGCTAGAGAAAGTAGATATGTTGCATCATCATCACCGATCGTAACTTAGCCGCTGGATATTCATTGCATATTGTGCATTACAAACACCAATCCACAGCAACTTCCAAAGCTTGTATATAAGTTGTCTCAGTCAGCATGCCTCACTTTATTACAGTGTCACTGGCTGTCTCCTGTGGGACACCTTGAGGAGTGAAAAAAATTGGGACAAGATGGAGACAGCTGTTGGGCAGTCAGATGTAGTGCTTCTCTTGTGGTGTAGTCTGTAGGAATGGCTGCATGGTCATCGATTCATCCACAGTAAACTTTGCTCACATGATCAAGATTGAAAGACGGGGTACTCCATCCAGTAGAGTTTTGCGTGAGTGTTGGGCCGTCGCTTCAGACAGTGTCACAGTGCAATCCACCAAACTTTCTAACCCACAACATCAATTACAAAAGTGTCAAACTTACTATGATATGTCAGGGTTCTCGAAAGGAAATAGTATCTTTTTTGCATTGGTGAACAAAAAAATTACATCATTTATGTACTGTAATATGAAGATTTAATAAGCCTATCCACAACACAACACATACGGATAACGCTGGAACAGTTATATCCACAAGGCCCACAGCATAACAAATCTGAATCTACAAACGAGTTTTCAAGCTGTGGTTGTGCATGACAAAACTTCATTCTATAAATATAAGATTTTCCACAGCACTTTAACATAATGCAAAACATCAGGAACATACACTGACCATGCAAAACACAGCGAGTGCGTCAACAATCCACAGCGCCGTATGGTGTGCTGCTGTGGATTACCCCACATATTTCCACAGGTTTTGGTTGTATGCTGTGGCCATTGTGGACGTGTGTGGAAGGGCCAGGGTGACAGTCTGTCACCCTAGATTTCTGTCAGTCTGGAGGGGATAAAGTTCAATTGTGTGGCTCAGTACGGTTGAATTGAGTTCAGCGCCTACTCTAGGGCTGTGTGAGCACAACGGGGTGTCAGGGGGTCCCTTTGGGGGTGGTCGGTCTTTGCTCAGGCCTTGGATCAACCCTTAGATCAGAATAAGCCCCCCAATTCCTCCACTGAGTGAACTTTGGAGTGTAGAATTCGCTACAGTTCAATTGTGCTGCTAATTACGGTTGAATTGAGTTCAGCGCCTTTTCTAGGGCTGTGTGAGCACAGCGGGGTGTCAGGGGGTCCCTTTGGGGGTGGTCGGTCCTTGCTCAGGCCTTGGATCAACCCTTAGATCAGAATAAGTCCCCCCCCCCCATTCCTCCACTGAGTGAACTTTGTAGTGTAGAATTCGCTACAGTTCAATTGTGCGGCTCAGTACGGTTGAATTGAGTTCAGCGCCTACTCTAGGGCTGTGTGAGCACAGCGGGGTGTCAGGGGGTCCCTTTGGGGGTGGTCGGTCCTTGCTCAGGCCTTGAATCAACCCTCAGATCAGAATATGTCCCCCCCCCATTCCTCCACTGAGTGAACTTTGGAGTGTAGAATTCGCTACAGTTCAATTGTGCGGCTCAGGACGGTTGAATTGAGTTCAGCGCCTTTTCTAGGGCTGTGTGAGCACAGCAGGGTGTCAGGGGGTCCCTTTGGGGGTGGCCGGTCCTTGCTCAGGCCTTGGATCAACCCTCAGATCAGAATAAGCCCCCCCCATTCCTCCACTGAGTGAACTTTGGAGTGTAGAATTCGCTACAGTTCAATTGTGCGGCTCAGTACGGTTGAATTGAGTTCAGCGCCTTCTCTAGGGCTGTGTGAGCTAGTGCCTGTGCCCGGACATTGTGGCCGCCGAGGAGGTACCTATGTTAGGAGTATGTGTGCAGTTTTTTGGGTTTGTAGCAACTGTTAGTGCTAACATGGAAGTACAGAATACAGTACAAATGACTGTCATTGCCTCTAGATCTGGGCGAACCGGATTCCCGAGGACAAAATCTGGAAACGCTACGCTTTGACCAAGGCCGAGGATGAGTGCAAGCCCGGTCCCAGCAAGATGGACAACTGAGGAACATCTGCGGAGCATCTGCAGAGAATTCATCCAGCGAATCATCCACAAAACACCCACACCCCCATCATTTCATGTGGCCGTAGTATGATTTTGCGTTGTACTGTAACAGGCGACAGCCTCAGCTGTATTCTAGCCATGGCAGCGAACCGCAGGCGTTTTTGTCTGCGTATGCAAACTGTGCGAAGCATCAACGAAGCCGCGAGTTTTGATTGTTTTCTTGACGTAGCCCTTTGCACCATCATAAATCTCTCTGTCACGAAAAATTAACGATGTTCAGGGGGGGTGGGGTACTAGCCCCTTGGGGACCAGGAATTTTTTCCGGCCGGAATTTTTTCTGGGTGAAGACTAATGCCGGCATGGCACATATAGGCGCAACCAATGCTGGCATGGTTCGACACAAATATCAGCATTTGTCGAGCACTAAGAGTAACTGGCAAAAAATGGTGCAAAAACGCCGAACACCACTGGCATTGTTACATATTGTGTGAAGTAAATGCAAGCATTGGCATGGTTTCAAATCTGGCGCGATAAATGCTAGCCTATGCAAATGGAAAATAGTGGCATTCCTTATTGGCATACCAGCAATATGCATATGCACATACCGGCATAGATGGGTAGGCACTTCGCTATTCACAGCATTGTTGGATCATTAATGAACAATGCCAGTGTTTCGATATCACTGGCGAGATAGACCATGCATTTTTGGCCTACAATGCTGGCATCGTTTATGTATTGTGATAACTACTGGCATTGCTACAACCAATGTGGCCAACAATGCTGGCATTACAGGCAACAATGCTGGCATTGATGATAAATTCAGCGAAAAAGACTGGTTCGCAGTCTATTTCGCAAGTGCCGGAATCCGGCAGTCTGGTCCCCAAGGGGCTAGGTAGGAGGTACAAGGTTAAATATACTGAAGACACTTATATAGTGCATATGGGGGGGGGCTTGCTGTTAACTCTGGCATGTATCAAATTTTACCGCAAGGGTAGGGTTAATACTCTGACAATCTTATGTGGATCTCAAAACATCAGCTGTGCCTTGTAGAAAACTTAATGACTGCGAGTTATACAGTACGGTAGGCTGTTGTGTTTGTCTGAAGGGGGGGGGGGGGGGGGTGTGGTTATGACGAAGTTTTAAGTTTCCAACAAACTCCAATATTGCCTCTTGTGAATGTGTAATGGTGAGGAGAGGAGGTTTATATGGTGTACAGTTAGAAGTACATGTCGATTGCTCTTCTGTAACAAGGGGGGTTAATAGAATATATCTGGCCACGAATATTTGTGTTGTGTGACTGGTCTTCTACATGTCTGCACGCCCATACGCACTGTGTACTCTCGGGCGCTGACCTGCCATGTTGACCAAAAAACTGTCCTTCTGTGAGTCGTTAGTAGTGATATATATGGGATTTGACTGGCGATTTTAGTACTATTTTTCAATATTCTTTAATTAAATTAAATTAAATTTAATTTAATTTAATTTAATTTAATTTAATTTAATTTATTTTAATTTAATTTAATTTAATTTAATTTAATTTAATTTAATTAAATTTAATTTAAGTTTAATCTAACTCAATTAATTTAAATTTAATTTAATTCAATTAATTAGTTTAGTTTAATTTCTTTTAATTTAACTATTTCGCTGTTTTATTCTATTTTTCCAAAGATAAAACAGCAGGATTTTCAGTAAACCAGCACCACGTTTTATTCTGACACCAGAGATGCTCGTTGTAGGCAATTCTAGACAGCACACAATGTAAATTGGCCATTTCTTCTGAAAATCACACTGGTGAGCAACTGCTCTCGCGAATGTTAATTTTGTGCTCTCGAATGTTAGTTTTGAGTTCTCGAATGCTAATTATGAACTCTCAAATGTTAATTTTGAACTCTCGAATGTTAATATTGTGTTCTCGAATGTCAATTTTGAGTTCTCGAATGTTAATTTTGTGCTCTCGAATGTTAATTTTGTGTTCTTGAATGTTATTCTGAGTTCTCAAATGTTATGAATAAAAATTGCAGGATTTTCAGTAAACCAGCATCACGTTTTATTCTGACATGAAAGATGGTTGTTGTAGCCAATTCTAGACAGCGCACAGTGGAAATCTGTTATTTTTTTCTGAAAATTCTTACTGTTGAGCACCTGCTCTCGCGAATATTAATTTTGTGTTCTCGAATGTTAGTTTTGAGTTCTCGAATGTTAATTTTGAACTCTCAATTGTTCATTTGAAACTCTCGAATGTTTTCATTATATATACCTCTGCTAACTTTGACAGCAGTGGGTTCTTGTTCTACAGGGCAGTGTTTGCATTTGCGTTGCATGAGGCTAGCATTTCCAGTAGTGTATATATTCCAAAGTCACAACTAGGTACAGCAAGTCAGTTTCACATTCAAATGGGACAGAACAGGGCGAGTCTGCTCCAGGCAGTATTCGTTGCTATGACAACCCATCACGCTAGTGCTTACGGCGTCTGCACATGGCTAGAAGTGAACAATAGCACTGGATTTATATGCGCGTACAGCAAGACTTTGCCGAGAAACAACAGTAGACAGAGTGTTCGCAGGGTCAGCATACCCACTCACGTACAGTACGTGCAGTGCCATGCGTCACATGCGCCTTACAAGGGCTGCACGTGCTTCTGCTAGATGCGTGACCTACTCGTAGTCTCATCCAGAAAGCTTCTCGTCGATTTTTTCTTTGTTGTTCTTGATGAAGGTCCACAAGAGCCACTTGCGGTCTTGCCAGGCGGCTTCCTCTGCTTCGTCCTCGCCCATGCTATGCTCCTCTTTGTTGCGGTTTATGTAGTTTCGGATGGACTTGTAGAAGCTCGTCGCCTCCAGATTCCCCGCTTGAACGACCAGGTGGCAGACCTGTAGCTGCGGCATAAATACAGGTGCCAATGCCAATATACAGGGTGGGTCAAAAAAGTGAGGCCCCTAACTTTGCGACTACCGTTCTCACGCTTGGCTCAATGTATCAAGCGCAAATTTTGGCACAACATACTACATGGTGTCTTTGATCAACTGTCAAAATTTCGGACCATTTGATCCATCCTAGGGAAAATGGCGTCACTTTGCGCAAGGTCATGTCGAAAATCGGGTGCAACGACTTTTCAATGGAGGACGTCGAGGAGAAGGACGAGGCCCTTGTCCTTGGTCGTTCTCCTCGACGTC
This sequence comes from Linhomoeus sp. GSCO2_2, assembly GCA_030248115.1. Lineage (NCBI taxonomy): Eukaryota > Metazoa > Nematoda > Chromadorea > Monhysterida > Linhomoeidae > Linhomoeus > Linhomoeus sp. GSCO2_2. The sequence continues at coordinate 1,569 of JASAMZ010008772.1, read as the reverse complement.
CTCCATTGAAAAGTCGTTGCACCCGATTTTCGACATGACCTTGCGCAAAGTGACGCCATTTTCCTTAGGATGGATCAAATGACCTCAAATTTTTGTTGTTGATCGAAAACACCATGTAGTATGTGGTGCCAAAACTTGCGCTTGATACATTGAGCCAAGCTTGAGAATGGCAGCCGCAAAGTTAGGGGTCTCACTTTTTTTGACCCACCCTGTACAACCTTTGTTAACGACTGTCCTGATAAGCTGAGAATCAAATCTCAAACAAGAATGACTGAGAAAAACTGACCTGCTTCCTGAAGGCGTCTGTGACAGTTGTATAGTTGTTCAGCAGATCCTGCGCGCAGGTCATCATCCGGTCGTCCTCCAGAGCGTCGACAATCACGTCCGTGAAGATGTCGACCTCGTCGTCTTCGTCCAGCTCCTCCTCGTCTTTGTATTGGTCTTCTTCCTCTTCTTCTCCTTCTTCCATTTCTTCCTACTCTTCTTCGTCTTCTTCGTTGTGAAACTTTAAGTTGTGTCAGCGCAAAGTAGCCGAGCTTGCGAAGTCGCGCCCGCACTTGGCAGAGCGACAATCAGTGTCGTATGGAGCCATCACAGCGTTTGAAACTTCGGTCGCTTAGAGCACAGCTTCTCTAGCGGCCCAGGGTTGACGCGCGGATTCTCTTATAATTAGAAGTTTGTTCGCTTGGCTGTCCTCTTGCTTTTACGCACACAAGGCTGCAAAAGTGACAGACTTGCAAAGTGAGCAAGTCTGCACTCCGCCACCCTTGAGTAGACACGTGAAGAAGGATTAGCGGATTAGTGGGGAATGGCATGGGGAATGGAATGGGGAATGGAATGGGGAACGGCATGGGGAATGGTTTGGGTTATGGAAAGGGATTAATTGTGGCTTAGGAGGAGGGAACTTTAGTCGCCTCCTTAGGACGTGTTGCAACGCGCCCTCCTGCCTTAACCTTGCGTCCAAAGAGAGGAGGCGGTGGGCGCTGCGAGCGCCTGTAGAAATGAGCGGCTCCCCAAGCTGCTCATTTCTGCCACCTTCTCATTCCCTCATTCCCCATGCCATTCCCCACTAATCCGCTAATCCTTCTTCACGTGTCTACTTAAGAGTGGCGGAGTGCAGACTTGCTCACTTTGCAAATCTGCCACCTTTGCAGCCTTGTGTGCGTAAAAGCAAGAGGGCGGCCAAGCAAACAAACTTCTAGTTATAAGAGAACCCGCGCGTCAACCCTGGGCCGCTGGAGAAGCTGTTCTCTAAGCGACCGAAGTTTCAAACGCTGCGATGGCTCCATACGACACTGATTGCCACTGTGCCAAGTGCGGGCGTGACTTCGCAAGCTCGGCTACTTTGCGCCGACACAACTTGAAGTTTCACACCGAAGAAGACGAAGAAGAGGAGGAAGAAATGGAAGAAGAGGAAGAAGGCGAAGACGAAGACGAAGACGAGGAGGAGCTGGACGAAGACGACGAGGTCGACATCATCACTGATGTGATTGTCGACGCTCTGGAGGACGACCGGACGATGACCTGCGCGCAGGATCTGCTGAAGAACTATACAACCATCACAGACGA
>JASAMZ010008771.1:0-7500 GCA_030248115.1 Linhomoeus sp. GSCO2_2 | reverse complement strand
CGAGCTCAAGATTGTCTCTCTACGACGCAAGACGGGTGAGTTAGAAAAGTTTTGCGTTTTGAACCGTTGGGTTACTGTAGCTCGCGATATTCAAACTTTTGAGTTTCGACCAATCGAAGAACAAATGATCAGTGAGTCGAGAGCTATCCAACAAACTCAAGATCGTCTCTCTACGACGCACGCTGAGCGAGGTAGAGCGATTTCTGTGTCAAAGCGCGAGAATGTCGCTTTTCGCGTTGCGTGTTTGCGTAATTTAGAAAATGTTTTATGCCATACAAAAGACCGCGTCGAGTAGACCTATCTTAGTAGACCTATCGCACGCCGCTCTACGACGTAAGACGAGCGAGTCAGAGTCGCTTTGCTGTTTCAACCTTTGAGTTACTGTAGCTCGCGAAATTCAAACTTTTGAATCTCGACTTCTCTTAACGGAATGATCAGTGTGCCGAAACCTATTCAACGACCTCAAGATCGTCTCTCTACGACGGAAGACGAGCGAGTTAGAGAAGTTTTGCGTTTTGAACCTTTGGGTTACTGTAGCGCGCGAAATTCAAACTTTTGGGTTTCGACCAATAGAAGAACAAATGATCAGTGAGTCGAGAGCTATCCAACCAACTTAAGACCGTCTCTCTACGACGCACGCTGAGTGAGTTAGCGCGATTTTTGTGTCAAAAACGCGAGAATGTCGCTTTTCGTGTTGCGTGTTTGCGTAATTAAGAAAATTTTTATGCCAAACGAAAGAGCACGTCGAGACCTTTTAGTTGACCTATCGCGCGCCGCTCTACGACGTAAGACGAGCGAGTTACAGCCGTTTTCCGTTTTGACCTTCGGGTTACTGTAGCGCGCGCAATTCAAACTTTTGAATTTCGAAGTCTCTTAGCAACATTACCAGTGAGTCGAGAGCTTTCCGTAGAGCCCAAGATCTCCTTCCTACGACTTTCCAACACCGAGATCTGAGAGCGTGACGGACGGACGGACGCACGAACGCACGATAAGCTCTCGTAGGGGTTCGCCCGGCTGAGGCCGGGCGAAAAAGTGCTGCACTTTTTTGCGCGATTCTGATATGCTACAACACGCGCGCGCAATTAAGAAATAAAAGTGCTGCACCTCGTTTTCGGACGATCACGCACGCCGCTGGGAGTACAATGTAGTTCAAGATACAGTGCATACTAGGGTTCCTAACGGGCCTAAAAATCTAGGCCCGGCCCGGCCCGTTTTGAAATCTCAAAAGCCCGGCCCGGCCCGTTTGGAGGGTGCCCATAGGCCCGCCCGGCCCGGCCCGCCAGTATTAATAGGCCCGCCCGGCCCGCCCGGGACTTTTGAATTGTATGGGGCGTTTCAGCGAAACGGGTACAACTTGAAAATTGAATTGCTCAAGCTACACATCGAATTTTTTCATGCGGTCTTTTGCATTAGATAGAGAAGACTTTTATGTATTATATGTATGTAGAAAAATTCTTCCGCAACTGGACCTACTTCGCTGAATACTCATGGAAAAGGCCCGAAAAGTCAGCAAACGCGCCGAAATATGGCTTTCTGTTTGACAGGAGCGCAAATTCGCCAGGGTCGACGCAGTTAGCTGATATTCCTACACAGAAAACGCCAAGGTTTTCTCTATCTCATTCAAAAGACCGCGTGGAAAAATTTGCAGTCCAGCTCGAGTAATTCGATTGTAAAGTTGGATCCGCTTCACTACAACACCCGTTACATCATGCATGCAATTGCGTTCAGAATACAGAGCACATTTATCTTTGCACAAACCACAACATACAGGTCTAAATTTAGCTTAGTTTCTAGACAATAAGTGCACAATAACTATGAGCTATTCAAATTCCCGCCGGAGGTGGAAATCTTTAGCATTTATGAGTGTGCATGATGAAGTTTTTCTGCCGAATTCACGACTCAGTTCACAAGTGAAAGCCCGCCCGGCCCGGCCCGTCCTCTGGGAAACCCAGGCCCGGCCCAGCCCGGCCCGTTAGCCCAGAAACAAAAGCCCGCCCGGCCCGGCCCGCGGGCCGGGCTTTTTTACGGGCCGGGCCGGGCCTGGTGGCCCGTTAGGAACCCTAGTGCATACCACACGGCGCCGACGCATGCATCAACAAGACAACCCTCAATGCCTTCCAAGATGTCAGTTTGACTCATTTGAAGTTTATCGTGCTATGGAGAGGAGCTATACACTTGCATTGAGCTTTGTATGCACACATTTCTACAGGTATTACAAGAGCACCACTCAAAACCGTCAGAACCTGTCGTTGCGGAGCGGCGTCAATCAAAGGCCTGTCGATTTTGAAGCGGCCGCTCGTGCGACTTTGTGACGGTGCGAAACTCACATCAAAACGCAACGCTGTCGCGCCTTTGTCGGCTCGTCTTTCTGCCGCAAATGGAAAGATTCGTCACTTCCTCAAGCGTGCATGAATCCGCATGTGAAGTTTGCTGCCTTTGAGCTTTCAGCTTTGATGCCGGCGTCCGTTTTGCAGCTCACTTTGACTTTTCGTCGCTTGATTTTCAAAACTCAACGCAACCTTCTTATCTGTTTCTGCAAGTTTGCAGTAGTGCCTATAATCTGCAAAATTAAGCAGAATGCAACCACCACTAGGCTCATCGTCCTTCGACCCTGACAACAGGAAATACAAATGCTGTTGCGGCGCCATCGAGGCAAAGGTGTCAACCCACCAAAATTACTGTGCTGCCAATGATCCGTCTGGAACTCTTGGATACCTACATTGGTAGACAGTTAAATTGTAGAACGAGAGAAAGTGGTGTTCAAGGTTTATTTGTACATTTATGGCCCTAACTAATGAACCGAGAAAACCCGGTAAAAGCAGCAAGATTAAATCCGGTAAATGGCGGCATGCAAATTGCCATCAATAGACGTTTTAGATCGGCGTCATCATCATCTCCGTCCTGTACGCTTTGTCGTTTCTGGGCAACGTTGTCAGCGCTTTCGCCAGGCTGTTCTCTCTGTCGAGGTGAGAACATCTACATTCTTTGCGCAAAGTGCAGAAATCATTCGACAATAATTTTGCCAATGCCGATTTCTAGCGGGACTAGCGCGGGACAGTTCGGAGGCTTCCTGCTCAGTGCCGTGATACTGGGCGCTGTGCTGTTCTGCAACTTCCACGCCATCAAACACGAGAAGGCCGTCTTCCTGATTCCCGCCATGGTTTTGGAGGTATCAAGTTTTCATTTGGCCACAAACAGGGCTGAACAATTGGTGTGCCTGCGCAAATTGGCAACAAATTGCTTTTGCATTCTGTGACCTCAAGTTTTGTGTTTTGTTCACAGTTCTTTCTCCTCATTTGGCGCCTAGCCAGAGAGTACACACTCCTTCAGCCGCAGCAACTCCACTAGCATAATTTCACGCCGATACCTACTTTTAGCATAACCGTCGATTTAGTGTTTTGAATGCTTTCTCACAAGACGACTGGCAGTTATAGACAGTTGTCCAGGGGCTGATGGGGTCATCTCATCGAAATGAGATGCAGTTTCCATACGACCGCCATAGCATAACTCGAACGACATTTGGCTGACTTTGTTTGCTCATAGTTTATCTGGCTGACCTATCAAATGTAAAGACACGACACGATAGAAGTTAATATGTACTCTGCTGCTGGCGCACTATGCAAAAGTTCGTAGTCAGGCAAAGAAATGCTCCGCCTATCTATTAATAATGGCGCAGCTTATGTTATCTGCGCTCGCCAACTGCCTCGCAGTCAATTTGCAGGGGCTCACTTTTGTGGGCGTCATTCTCCTCAGTTTGGTAGTCGTCGTCTTCGCCATACTGGGAGGCCTGACGATCCGACTGTGCAATGATGAAAAGGTCTGCCAGGCAGTCACACACGTTGCCGCTGGAGCTTTGGTGGTCATAGCGGTGGCGTTCCTTGTTTCATCGGCCCTACAAGTGTGGTTCTTCACCATCTTCCTGGCCTGCTATCGCTTCTTCAAGGACAAGGAGGACTGGCGGGCGCAGAATCAGGTTTGCGCTTGGTTTCTGTAGGATTACAGTGTCAGCTTTCGCATACCACGTAGACGTACCGACGTACCGCACTCCAAGAAAATAGTGTCATTGTGTCAAGCAGTTTATGCATGCATGCAAGGCCAGCTCTCTTTGCGCGACATACCGCAAACTGGAACATTGCGCTGGAGTGTCGATGCCTGGGCACTGCGAACGACTTATATCAAGCAAATTGTGCATGTGAAGCTGCCATTTGTAAAACTGACGAACCATAAATCAAGCAGTTTCAATGACGATGTCGATGCGCAAACACAAGCCTTCACTACCCGTTTCAGGCCGCAGGCTCTATGTTCCCGCAGCACAACATAGGACCTGCCACGAACTACGGCTACCCGCCGACTGTCGCTGCTGTAAACCCCGCTGCAGCTTCCACGATTACTGTGGCTAGCGATAGCAACCCTCCACCAACCTACGGACAAACAGTGATGAGTTGATAGGAAGCACAGAATTCCAGAGCCGTAGTCCAGAGAAAGTATACACGCATTGTCTTAATTTGACCTTGTAGCTTGATGCTTCCAGTTCACTTGACACTGTGGATCTGATTGTAGAGGACCACTGTGCTTCTGCAGTTACCTAAACCGCTAGCGCTGAATCGGGCAGCCATTCGACATTAGTCCAAGGCGATGCTTGTCTAAGGTGCCAATTGCTGTCTCGTTGCTACTTGCTACTACTGCAAGAACCGTGTCGCCTTTTCTTTCTGTTAATGTACATGCCGTTTTCAGCAAGAATTTTTTTCTATGCATGTCATGTACATAGTTTCCCAATGCGCGCCGCATTTCCCTTGAAACAGGTCGCGAAGCCGGCGAACAAAGCTCCAGTTTGCTCATTTGCATTCTGAACAGAAGAAGTGAAACCGCCATCCGCCGTTCGACGCAATTTTAACAACATCACCATTCCCCGCCGAATTTACTGTTCTCGCGTCGGAAGTTAAAATTGGCTGTCGCTTCTCGTCCTCTTCGATGCTTATGCGTCTTGCATTCCCTCTGACATGGCGATCAGTTGTGCACCTTCTACAGGGAGTGCCAATGTCTCCGCTTTCACCTTCTGAATTTTAGAAATGGATTCCCGCCGCATGGGTGGCGCGCAATATTCGAAGATCAAAGATGTTTGGCATCGCTTAATGTAGCGTGTCAAGCGCCTTCAAACCAGGTCGGCGCACTACGATACATATACACAATACACATACACCTACTGTATGACGAACGATTCAGAACCGCAATAGTGCATGAAGTTTCAAAGTGGATTAACTTCGATTGTCATACAAATCACATTGCTTGATAAACACAATATGTACCGGGTGTCCCAAAGTCCAGCCCCCCCCCCCCAATTCACAGCACGCTGTATAAAGGCTAGCAAAGTCATCATTGCACACATTGTAGCCTATTATGTTTACAATTTACCAAAATTTAGCATTCTATCTCAGCCCATGCGAAAACGCAAACGCGAAGCGTAAAATCGGTCATTGGTCGGTTCTGCTGGAGACCATCTCCGTTGAGAAGAAGGCCGTCGCCAGCAGAAGCAAGACAGACAGAGAGGATTTGATTGCTCGCTGCGCGACAATACCAAGCGCTACAAAAGTCGTTTTGCGTCATTTTACAGCTCATTATATTCTCTTTCAAATGACATCTTGACAGCTGCAAAATGTCGTCTCGTTCACGAGCTGTAGCCAGCCAAAGGCGACGCGGTCGCTATATTTGAGTTATTTTAGGTTTCGTGCCCGCATTTTCGCGTGGGTTGAGATACTAGAGTGCTAAAGTTTTGCCTCCGAGTTGCAGACGTGCCTAATAGGCTACCATACAGTGTATGTGCGTGCAGATACCATGACTTCGCTAGCCTTTATACAACATGCTGTATATGTGGGGCTGGACTTTTGCGACACCCGTTAGGTGCGTACTACATAGTTGTGAATTGGTGTGATTTCGATTTTCGTGAAACGAATGCATCGCCTAGACTAAGCACCCTGTGGCGAAGGGGGAGCGGCGCCGCGGCACCCATTTATAAGAGAGTTCTTACAACTTTACAGCAAACAACAGGTGCAATCCACAACAACGCAACAACACAAGGCAATGAATAGCGACTGTGTCATATTTTTTTTCGCGCCAGGTTTTCAGTCCGCTCGGCACACCCCCTCAAACTCCCTTCTCTCTAGAATAGAATGGCGTTCTGTTTCTCGCACGCTGCCATTTCAAATATCCAATATTCAAGAGAGGTCATCCATCTTTCGCCGTTCGGTCTGCATAGCACCCTGCACTTTCCAACACACTATAAAAACGGGCAAGGGGAAAATTATTGCAACATTCGTCGGGTTTCTGCGTAGCACGCAGCAATGCATTCACATAGCTCGAACGCCATGCCGTTCAACCCTGACGACCCGCGATACAAGTGCTGCTGTGGCAGAACGTCGGCCAAAGTAAGGAGATTGAAAGATACTGTTCTATCATGTTAGAGTTTCGGCTACTTAGCAAACGTGGATCTTCTTTAGAGAGGTGTCTACATCTACACCGTCGCTTATGCGATGTTCTTTTGTCTCTCCGTCGGATTTCTTCTAATCAATCTCATCCAGCCGGATGCCATTTGGAGGTGCGTGATAGTCTATTGTCACTCTGATTTGGTTTCAGTCCAACTGTTGCGTACTGGAGGTGCGATGTATTGTGTCTGCACCTCTGTCTAAGAAGTTGACGTACGTACCTATGCATTAATCCATCTTCTATTATACAGCTTTGCAAACTGAGAAACGTCAATCTTTATTACCTATTCTGCATTTCAGGCTCACAGGTGAGAAGGTGGAAATCGGTTTAATTGAAAGCGTGACATTTCTGGTCGTTGGAGGCATCATACTCTTTTGCAACTATTACGCACTAAAGCGTGAGAAGGCCGGATACTTGATTCCACAACTTGTTGTTCTGGTAATAAATCGGTAATAATTAAATTAAATATAATTAAATCATTACGCAAGTAGGTAGTTATTTTATTTTATATTGCGCATAACAATTGCGACCAAATTACAAATAATAATTAAAATTTTTTCAGAATAGCAGCTCAATTTCTGAATTTAATAAACAGCGGTAATTACCCCATTTAATAGCTGCTGAATTAAATATTTAATAGCAATAATAAACAAGCAAAGCCACACAACAACAACTCCAGATCATCGTCTTTGCTGTCAGCGGTTTTGGGCTCGCCTGCGGGGTACTTATCCTGTTCTCACTAGGAACGGGCGCGGTGATTCAGGGCGGGGTTGGCGGGCTGGGTGTCTTGATTAGCCTGTTGCTTGTCATCCTTCTGGGACGGGCCCCATGAACGAACAGTTACCATAATTTGATAGCTATATACTCGGGTTGCTATGGGCATATGCATCGTACAATATGTTTCACGAGACGCTCGCAAGTGGCGCCCTGTCAAATGTCAATTCTCAAACAGACCAGTGTGAAGGCATGCTGATTTGATTTTCCTGACAATGCCAAAGCATACAAACGCGATGTGTCTCA
>JASAMZ010008767.1:0-12545 GCA_030248115.1 Linhomoeus sp. GSCO2_2 | reverse complement strand
TTCTTCGTTCAGTTACGTATTGCTCATTTTTTCGCCGGCCTCAGCCGGGCGACACCCTCCGGAGAGCTCGGCGTCCGTGCGTGCGTACGTGCGTACGTGCGTACGTGCGTACGTGCGTACGTAACACTCTCGGATCTCGGAGTTGGAAAGACGTATAGAAACGATCTTGCAGGGCTCTACGAATAGGTCTCGACTCACTGATCATTCCGCTAAGAGAAGTCGAGATTCAAAAAGTTTGAATTGCGCGCGCTACAGTGCCCCGAAGGGGGTTCAAAACGGAACACGGCTCTAGCTCGCTCGTGTTACGTCGTAGAACGGCAATCGACACGTCAGGTGAAAGCTCTCGACGCGCTCTTCCATGTGACTGCGAAAGCGCTTTCAATGTACGCAAACACGCACCACCGAAAACGCCATTCTCGACATTTTGACGCTAAAATGGTTCTCATTCGCTCAACTTGCGTGAGTAGAGAAACAATCTCAAGGTCAGTGGATAGCTCTCGACTCGCTGATCATTTGTTCTCCCATTGGTCGAAACTCAAAAATTTGAATTTCGCAAGTTACAGTAACCAGAAGGTTTAAAACGCAAAACGGCTCTAACTCGTCTGTCTTGCGTCGTGGGTCGGCGATCGTCACGTCAGGTGAAAGCTCTCGGCGTGTTCTTTCATGCGGCAGCAACAATTTTTAACATTACGCAAACACGCACCACGGGGAAACGCCATTCTCGAGATTCGAACACTGAGAAATCGCTCTAACTCGCTTGATTTGCGTCGTAGAGAGACGATCTCGAGCTCAGTGGATAGCTCACAAGCTCACGGATCATTTGCAAAACTTGCTCTGTCATATGTTTGTCAGAACTTTGACAAGTTATTTTGTCACTTTTTTAAAAGCATTGCTCAAGAGAGAGGGGATTTTCTTGCTCTAAAAACCAAATCCCGGGCAATATCAATATTGCTAAGCAATACCCTATTGCGAAGGGGGAGTTTCGTGATGCGGAGCAATACGGGCGATGGGCTCTCGCACTCTCTGCAGAAAGAACGCAACTCTATGCAATGTCAGTCAGAATACAAACTCGACTTTTTAATACCGGAGCTTGTTCATTTTGCGTGTAATCCTTTATCAGTGTCCCGAGTTGTCACGGTTGTAAGCTTATCACTAGAAAACAGTGGAACTGCGCGGCTTCTATCACGTATTGCCCTTTGGGTTGGTCATTCGCTGAAACAATTTGAAAATTTTTGTCTTGCGCACAAAAAAATTAGGAACGCTTCACGATTTTGCGTGTCATCCTTGCACCCAAGGATGACGCGTAAATTAAAGGCTACCACGTAAATACCAGGAGGTCAGAAGGATGACACGCAAATACGAGTAGGATCATATGAGTACTACAAAAAAAGTCTGTTTCAAAATAATGGAGACTGGAGGTTTTTTGGGCCGCTTCGTGTACATGCACAATAAGCGGTCAAGTTTGGTACCGATCGATAGCTGGTGGCGAGTGAGTGTGTGGCGTAAGTATCGCGTCGTAATCACGCAACACGCACAGAAACTACGCTCCGTGATAAAAAATCGACTTTTTCATATGGAGGCCAATTTTTTCGCCGCGCCTCAGCGCGGCGAGGTGTATATATGTTACGTCCAGTTTCCGTATTCGTCCAGAATCCGTATATACGGATTCTGGACGCTGCGCTGTCCAAAATCCGTATATACGGATTCTGGACGCCACGCTGTCCAGAATCCGTATTGGAGGAAGGCGCAGGCCTATATACGTTTTCTGGACGTCCAGAAAACGTATTCGAGTGAATGCGTGCAAGGGGCTTACTCCAGCCTGAGCAGGAGGTGAAGTATACGGTGGAGTGTTCACCCCACTTACAGTTTGCACTAAAACTCGGTCGACGTCGCGCCTGGCGGGTCTCAGCTGAGGCTTAGCGCGACCACCAACTTCAGGGCGCGCTCCGCGCGCCCTGAAGTCGGTCACCGGTCGCGTTAAGCCTAAGCTTCGACCCGCCAGACTGCGACGCCGACTGACTCTTGTGATCCGTTTCTGGGCGCAGGGCGAGCCTAAGCATAGCCTGATTTCAAAGGAAAATCACACTTGCAAAGAAAATTGCACAGTTATGTAACTTAAAGGCTAATATTTTTGGGCGCTTTTCATTTCATTCTAGAGCGCATATACAAGTCAGAACGCGCTTTTGATTTTGAATATGCAACTTTTGAATGCGAATACAGTTTTCGCTTATAAAGCGCATTTAAAATCGCAGGCAGGAGATCGTAGCCCTGAGTCTAGGCTAAGCATACTAGGCGGAGATCGTAGGCCTGAGCCGGCGGACATGTAAGCCTGACCAGGCGGAGATCGTAGGCCTGAGCCTAGGCTAAGCATACCCCATTGGAGGTGCAACCCACTTAGTGTGCGACCCACCTATGTGCGACCCAGACCACCTAATGACTTGGTCAGTTTTTAACCGGTGCCGACGAAATTAGTTCAAAACTCGATATTTATTTGAGTAATTTCAGACCCAATTCCACCACTATTCAATTTTTTGGGTTTATTTTTCGGCTCTTAACCGAGTCTTAAACTGTTGTTGCCAACCATTGATCACACTTCTTTGGAACCAGTATTCGATTTTTCGCACGTCGATTTTCTTCAGCTGGCTTGCAGTTTTGCAATCACATTTATTTGGTTAATTTATTGGGTCCAATAAATCTGCTAATGAAATGCGATTAAATTTTTTGTCGGAAATTGCAGTACGAAAATTGCATAAATTGGTACCAACTTGGTTGCACAATTAGAGCCGGTTTAACCCACAATAATAACCCATTTAAATTTTTGTTCAAAAATGAACAAAATTTTTTTGCCTGCATTTTCATCATTTGTCTGTAACCCATTCGAGAAGCATTGGAAACTGGACGTAACATATATACACCTCGCCGCGCTGAGGCGCGGCGAAGAAAATTGGCCTCCAGTATGAAAAAGTCGATTTTTTATCACGGAGCGTAGTTTCTGTGCGTGTTGCGTGATTACGACGCGATACTTACGCCACACACTCACTCGCCACCAGCTATCGATCGGTACCAAACTTGACCGCTTAGATTGTGCATGTACACGAAGCGGCCCAAAAAACCTCCAGTCTCCATTATTTTGAAACAGACTTTTTTTGTAGTACTCACATGACCTACTCGTATTTGCGTGTCATCCTTCTGACCTCCTCGTATTTACGTGGTAGCCTTTAATTTACGTGTCATCCTTGGGGTGCAAGGATGACACGCAAAATCGTGAAGCGTTCCAAATTTTTTTGTGCGCAAGACAAAAATTTTCAAATTGTTTCAGCGAATGACCAACCCAAAGGGCAATACGTGATAGAAGCCGCGCAGTCCCACTGTTTTCTAGTGATGAGCTACAACCGTGACAACTTGGGACACTAGAAAGGATGACACGCAAAATGAACAAGCTCCGGTATTAAAAAGTCGAGTTTGTATTCTGACTGACATTGCATAGAGTTGCGTTCTTTCTGCAGAGAGTGCGAGAGCCCATCGCCCGTATTGCTCCGCATCACGAGCTCCCCCTTCGCAAGAGGGTATTGCTTAGCAATATTGATATCGCCCGGGATTTGGTTTTTAGAGCAAGAAAATCCCTCTCTTGAGCAATGCTTTTAAAAAAGTGACAACAACTTGTCAAAGTTTTGACAAACATATGACAGAGCAAGTTTTGCAAATGATCCGTGAGTCGTGAGCTATCCACTGAGCTCGAGATCGTCTCTCTACGACGCAAATCAAGCGAGTTAGAGCGATTTTAGTGTTCGAATCTCGAGAATGGCGTTTCCCGTGGTGCGTGTTTGCGTAATGTTAAAAATTGTTGCTGCCGCATGAAAGAACACGCCGAGAGCTTTCACCTGACGTGACGATCGCCGCTCTACGACGCAAGACAGACGAGTTAGAGCCGTTTTGCGTTTTAAACCTTCGGGTTACTGTAACTTGCGAAATTCAAATTTTTGAGTTTCGACCAATGGGAGAACAAATGATCAGCGAGTCGAGAGCTATCCACTGACCTTGAGATTGTCTCTCTACGACGCAAGTTGAGCGAGTTAGAACGATTTTAGCGTCAAAATGTCGAGAATGGCGTTTTCGGCGGTGCGTGTTTGCGTAATTGAAAGCACTTTCGCAGTCACATGAAAGAGCGCGTCGAGAGCTTTCACCTGACGTGTCGATTGCCGTTCTACGACGTAACACGAGCGAGCTAGAGCCGTTTTCCGTTTTGACCTTCGGGGCACTGTAGCGCGCGCAATTCAAACTTTTGAATCTCGACTTCTCTTAGCGGAATGATCAGTGAGTCGAGACCTATTCGTAGAGCCCAAGATCGTTTCTCTACGTCTTTCCAACGCCGAGATCCGAGAGCGTTACGTACGCACGTACGCACGTACGCACGTACGCACGTACGCACGCACGCACGCCGAGCTCTCCTAGGGTGTCGCCCGGCTGAGGCCGGGCGAAAAAATGGCTCCAACAATTTCGTTTTTCGCCGGCAAGAATTTTGAAAGTGTTGCAGTGAAGGACCAGCCGACTAAAGTGTACGTGAGAGAAGCAGCACACTTCCTGGGTGTTCCAGTGATTAGAAATGACAGCGACAACGATTGACGCTAACAAGGATGACACGTGAAATCGTTAACGCTTTTGTGTAGTGCACAGGAATTGACTGCATAGAGCTCGGCGAGCTCTACAACATTGTAGTAGGTCGCTTCTCTCTAAATGACCAAATTTTGGGTGAATAATTAAATTAACCGGCCGTTGAATAATTGAAAAATTGAATGAAATTGAATAAAATTGGGCGAAATTTCAAAGTTCTGCGTTTTTTCGCCGCGCCTCAGCGCGGCGAGGTGTATATATGTTACGTCCACTTTCCGCATTCGTCCAGAAGCCGCATAATGCGGATTCTGGACGCGTCGGCGTCCAGTTTCCACATAATGCCGTTTCTGGACGACACGGCGTCCAGAATACGCATTGGAAAGAAGAGGCATGCATCACCGCACCATGCGTAATCTGGACGTCCAGAATCAGCATTTCTTTGCCATCGTGGTGGAGGGGCACAGCAGGCCTGAGCAGGGGGTGAAGTAGATGGAGGAGTGTTCACCCCACTTACAGTTTGCACTAAAACTCGGCCGGCGTCGCGCCTGGCGGGTCTCAGCTGAGGCTTAGCGCGACCACCAACTTCAGGGCGCGCTCCGCGCGCCCTGAAGTCGGTCACCGGTCGCGTTAAGCCTAAGCTTCGACCCGCCAGACTGCGACGCCGACTGACTCTTGTGGACTGTGGGCGCAGGGCGAGCCTAAGCATAGCCTAATTTCAAAGGAAAATCATACTTTCAAAGACAACAACATTGTAATCAATCAAGGAATGCGTATTCTTGACGTCCAAGTTGCGCATATAGAGCCAGGATCATGCTTCTCCTTCTCCAAAGCGGATTCTGGACGGCGCCGCATCCACAATCCGCATTATGCGGAAACTGGACGCGTCGCCGTCCAGAAGCCGCATATGCGGATTCTGGACGAATGCGGATTCTGGACGTCACATATATACGGATGACAATGTCTGTCTGTCTGTCTGTCTGTCTGTGTGTGTGTGTGTGTGTCCGTCCGTGGCACCGAAGTAAGATATGTGGCATATGTGGTCAAGTAGAGTCGAGGTCGCTGAGTACGGATCCGATGTCCGTTTGTGTTGCTAATTTCGCATTTTCGAGATATTCGCAATTAAAATTCCAAAATGTCGAAAATCGACTTTTTCGCCTGATGAGCTAGCATTGAAATTTCTTCAGAAATGGAAAGGGCGTAGACAGAGGATAATTTGTAACGCAAAAGAAATTTTTTGTAAATGTGGAATTTAATAGAAATACGCGATTATTTGTCAAAATTACACAAATTGACAAAAATAGAACGTCATTTATTGACGAATTTGAATGCAGAAATAGTAAGGCCGTATGTCAATAAGAATTTGTGACATAGTTTTACAGTTTTCGTAAATTGCCATTTCGAGATATTTAGAATTAAAATGAAAAAATGTCAAAATCGACATTTTCGTTTGATGGGCTAGCGGCGAAATTTCTTTAGAAATGGAAAGGGCATAGACAGCGGATAATTTGTAACACAACAGAATTTTTTTGCAAATGTGGAATTTAGTAGAAATACGCGATTATTTGTCAAAAATTCTCCAAATTAACAAAAATATAACGTCATTTATTGACGAATGTGAATGCAGAAATGGTAAGGTCGTAAGTCAATAAGAATTTGAGACATAACTTTACAGTTTTAATAAGTTGCAATTTCGAGATATTTAGAATTAAATTTACAAAGATGTCAAAATCGACATTTTCGTCTGATGGGCTAGCAGCGAAATTTCTTCAGAAATGGTAAGCGCAGAGACTGCGGATAATTAGTGGCATACAAGCATAGGTTCCTACCAGATTTGGTCCGGGGGGGGGGTCAACTTAGGGTTGAAGGGGGGTGGGTCGTCCTGATCCTGATTCAGTTTCAGGATGGCCATCCAACAAGCTGTTTTAAAAAAGTTGAGTTGTTTTATTAATACAGAGTGGTTTGTGAGTGTTTTAAAGTGGAAGAGTAAAAGAGTGGATACTTTTGTAAAGTATTTCGAAGCCTTTCCGATATGACGCGCGCTCGCCCGGAGTCCACTATTCATGCGCTACTTCTGACACGCTCCTTTCTGAGGGGTTCTTGCAGGGCAACATTGGGATCGCCCGGGATTAATTTTTTGAGCAAGACACACGCATTTCTGAGCGGTTGTTGCAAGGCAACATTGGGATCGCCCGGGATTAATTTTTTTAGCAGACAAAGTTGTTCGTAAGACAAGGGTTTAAAAAAAACAAAAGTATTTCTTTAGGAATGACCGTTCAACAACTACCTCCACGTAAGCTTTCAAACGGTCGAACGAATGCCGCTCTACAACGTAAGACGAGCGAGTTAGGGCCCATTTGCTGTTTGAACCTTTGGGTTACTGTAGCTCGCGATATTCAAACTTTTGAGTTTCGACCAATAGAAGAACAAATGATCAGTGAGTCAAGAGCTATCCAACAACTCAAGATCGTCTCTCTACGACGCACGCTTCGGTGCCACGGAAACACAGACACACACACACACAACTGAGCGAGTTAGAGCGATTCCTATGCTAAAAACGCAAGAATGTCGCTTTTCGTGGTGCGTGTTTGCGTAATTAACAAAATTTTTAACGCCAAACGAAAGAGCACGTCGAGACCGTTTAGTTGACCTATCGCACGCCGCTCTACGATGTAAGACGAGCGTGTTAGAGCCGTTTTGCGTTTTGGACTTTCGGGTTACTGTAGCGCGCGCAATTCAAACTTTTGAATTTCGACTTCTCTTAACGGAATTATCAGTGTGCCGAAACCTATTCAGCGAACTAAAGATCGTCTCTCTATGACGGAAGACGAGCGAGTTAGATAAGTTTTGCGTTTTAAACCTTTGGGTTACTGTAGCTCCCGAAATTCAAACTTTTGAGTTTCGACCAATAGAAGAACAAATGATCAGTGAGTCGAGAGCTATCCAACCAACCCAAGATCGTCTCCGTACGACGCACGCTGAGCGAGTTAGAGCGATTTCTGCGTTAAAAACGCAAGAATGTCGCTTTTCGTGTTGCGTGTTTGCGCAATTAACAAAAGTTTTAATGCCAAGCGAAAGAGCACGTCGAGACCTTTCAGTTGACCTATCGCACGCCGCTCTACGACGTAAGACGAGCGAGTTACAGCCGTTTTCCGTTTTGACCTTCGGAGTACTGTAGCGCGCGAAATTCAAACTTTTGAATTTCGAAGTCTCTTAGCTGAATGATCAGTGAGTCGAGACCTATCCATAAAGTCCAAGATCTCCTTCCTACGACTTACCAACGCCGAGATATGAGAGCGTGACGGACGTACGTACGCACGCACGAACGGACGATAAGCTCTCGTAGGGGTTCGCCCGGCTGAGGCCGGGCGAAAAAAGGGTAGGGGGGTCTCCTATTGCACGAATTTTTGCATTTATTTGCTTCAAAAAGTGCAGGAAAACGTCTATTTTACTCATAAAACACTACAAACATACGTATAAAGGCCATATCCTAGCCAGAAAATGGCCCATATGCCTATGAAAACAACAAAATAGCGCCGCAGGCAAAATTTTTTCGCAAATTTGGGGTCGCTGGGGGGGGGGGGGGGGTCGGTGGGGGATCGGAGGTCGGGGGGAGGGTCGTCCTGAACGTCGTCGGGATTGGTCTGGGGTGGGGGGAGGGTATCCCCCCCCCCCAACACCCCCCCAAAGGAACCTATGCATACAAGAAATTTTCGCGAGTACTAAATTTGACAGAAATGATCAAATCTTGACAGAAATGTCAAGATGTTGGTAAATCGCCAAAGCTTTGGTTTTCCATGAATGTTAACGTAGAAGTCGTACGCCAAGGGGAATTCCTGATGAAGAACGACCGGACCACACTGTTGGCAAGTTTTTTGTTGGATGTGACGTTTTTACACAGGTAGGAAACATCAGATAAACGGCGTCGTATCATGCCGATAACATATAGCGAATGCGGCGATATCACTGAGCTTTAGATCAGCTGTACAGACAACCGTATCGTGGGGATAGCTGCACTTGCTATTAAGGTACACGTTCTCAAGACACTTTCTCCAGATGCGGCTAACGATGCGCACAAAGTTCACTATACTGCTCACCAAAATTTGACAGACACAAAGTATAGGTTGAACTTTTTACACACACAGCTTGTTTCGACCGGCCTCAGCCGGGCGACACCCTATGAGAGCTCGGCGTGCGTGCGTACGACCGTCCACCGTACGTAACGCTCTCAGATCTCGGCGTTGGAAAGTCGTAGAGCGGAGATCTTGGGCTCTGTTGATAGATCTCGACTCACTGATCATTCAGCTAAGAGGCTTCAAAATTCAAAAGTTTGAATAGCGCGCGCTACAGTACCCCGAAGGTCAAAACGCAAAATGGCTCTAGCTCGCTCGTGTTACGTCGTAGAGCGGCATTCGACACGTCAGGTGAAAGCTCTCGACGCGTTCTTTCATGCGACTGCAAAAGTTCTTTCAATTACGCAAACGCGCACCGCCGAAAACGCCAGTTTCGAAATCATAGCACTAAAATCGCTCTAACTCGCTCAGTTTGCTTCGTAGAGAGACAACCTCGAGGTCAGTGGAGTGGATAGCTCTCGACTCCCTCATCATTTGTTCTCTCATTGGTCGAATCTCAAAAATTTGAATTTCGCGAGTTACAGTAACCCGAAGGTTAAAACGCAAAACGGCTCTAACTCGTCTGTCCTGCGTCGTAGAGAGGTGATCTTGAGCACTCCGTATAGGTCTCGACTCACTGATTATTTGCCGGATCTTTTCAACTATGAAGTCATACAATACTTCCGAAATACTCATCTGATCTTTGCGCAATAAACACCAGTCTTCATGAAGTCGTCTGGCGAATCTAGTATCTACTGATGTGTCGATCTCCACTGTAGCTCTTCTCTAGCGGCCGTACCGAAGAACCGCACGACTGCCATTAGATCTGCACAGGTCCACCTGAAAGTCAGCAGGATGAGCCACGAAGAAGGCGAAGAAGAAAGCCAAAGCGCTCGGGAACAAGACGAAGAAGAAGAAAAGCAGGAACTCCAGTGCAACGCAAAACGCACACGCAACGTAGCTGACGCAACACACCGCGCTGCGCCTTCTTAGCCACTGTGCTCTGTTCTCAATCAATTATTTCGAAAAGGGGGAGATGTAACGCCTTTGTATTTCAACATCGATTCATTTCCCGTCCTTGGATTATCGTTCTCTGCAAGAGCGTAATCGTATGCATTCCTCTTCGTCTGCTCATGCCACCCCGCGCCGACGTCTAGTCTGCTGAGCTTTGGGAGTGAATAAGCCGTCTCCCTAACTAGACGTACGATTAACGGCCGCACACAGAAAGACACGTTGGACAGGCTGGTTACAAGACACATATGTATTCGGTTGCCTGTGCAAAAGACGAAAGTCTTTTGATCGATGTAAGTATCGAAAGACACAAATGTACCGAATCACCCTCCTCTGATTCATAAAGCTAACCAACTGCCGGAGCAGCTCACATATGCAGTCGTCCCAACATTATGGCATTATTACGTCTTTTAATTGTTTGTTATTAGTCTTGTGTCTTGTCTCTGCTGGTCGTGCAAACCGAGCGAGAAAGACGCTAGACAAGATTAGTAGATGGGGGCAGAGCCCCTCGGGGCACTCCTCCCCTCTTTCAGAAGAATTCTGGGAGATGAATCATGCTGCCTATTGACCAACGAGACATGTCAGTGAGGCTTAGTGGCCATTCTGATCGCAAGATTAATAGCAAATTCGGAATTGTGACCCTCCAATACCCCACATTTGACATACAACACATCCAGCTTTAGCTGAACTGCCACAACCAGGTTTTCCACCTGAGGGCATGTATGGTGGCAAGGAAATTCTTCAAAAATGGTCCCACACATCTCAAAACGAAAAGACAACGTCAAATTCATGATCAGCATCCCCGAAAAGCCAGAATCGAGTACTTACACGGCAGGTGACCAGGACAAATCGGGCAGCCAAAATTTTGAATTCAAATTTTCCGCCAAAATACGCGTCGGACGAAAAAAGTGTTTATAACTAAAACAACGTATCTTTTGATACTCTATCACGTGAAAATCCAACTGACACCGAAATATCTCAACTGAACCCACTTTGCACTGAAATACCGAAAATTTGTTGAAAAAATTGAAATTTCGCCCAAAAAATGGCCCTGCCCAAATCTGTACTTCTGCCACATTGAAGACATTAATAGGTGCCACAAACTCGCCAAACATCAGCGTAATCGATCAGCACAGCAAGAAATGGGAAACGCTAGACTTTTGAGTTTCGACCTAAAAATCGATTTTTTTCGCCCGGCCTCAGCCGGGCGAACCCCTACGAGAGCTTATCGTCCGTTCGTGCGTCCGTCCGTCCGTCCGTTCGTTCGTCCGTCACGCTCTCAGATCTCGGTGTTGGAAAGTCGTAGGAAGGAGATCTTGGTCTCTACGGAAAGCTCTCGACTCACTGGTAATGTCGCTAAGAGACTTCGAAATTCAAAAGTTTGAATTACGCGCGCTACAGTAACCCGAAGGTCAAAACTTAAAACGGCTCTAACTCGCTCGTCTTACGTCGTAGAGCGGCGCGCGATAGGTCAACTAAAAGGTCTCGACGTGCGCTTTCGTTTGGCATTAAAACTTTTGTTAATTACGCAAACACGCAACACGAAAAGCGACATTCTCGCGTTTTTAACGCAGAAATCGCTCTAACTCGCTCAGCGTGCGTCGTACGGAGACGATCTTGGGTTGGTTGGATAGCTCTCGACTCACTGATCATTTGTTCTTCTATTGGTCGAAACTCAAAAGTTTGAATTTCGGGAGCTACAGTAACCCAAAGGTTTAAAACGCAAAACTTATCTAACTCGCTCGTCTTCCGTCATAGAGAGACGATCTTGAGTTTCTTGAATAGGTTTCGGTACACTGATAATTCCGTTAATAGAAGTCGAAATTCAAAAGTTTGAATTGCGCGCGCTACAGTAACCCGAAGGTCCAAAACGCAAAACGGATCTAACACGCTCGTCTTTCGTCGTAGAGCGGCGTGCATAGGTCAACTAAAAGGTCTCGGCGTGCTCTTTCACTTGGCGTAAAAATTGTGTTAATTACGCAAACACGCACCACGAAAAGCGACATTCTAGCGCTTTAGCATAGAAATCGCTCTAACTCGCTCAGCGTGCGTCGTAGAGAGACGATCTTGAGTTGCTGGATAGCTCTTGACTCACTGATAATTTGTTCTCCTATTGGTCGAAACTCAAAAGTTTGAATATCGCGAGCTACAGTAACACAAAGGTTCAAACAACAAATGGGCCCTAACTTGCTCGTCTTACGTTGTAGAGCGGCATTCGTTCGACCGTTTGAAAGCTTACGTGGAGGCAGTTGTTGAACGGTCATTCCTAAAGAAAAACTTTTGTTTTTTTAAACCCTTGTCTTACGAACAACTTAGTCTGCTAAAAAAATTAATCCCGGGCGATTCCAATGTTGCCTTGCAACAACCGCTCAGAAATGCGTGTGTCTTGCTCAAAAAATTAATCCCGGGCGATCCCAATGTTGCCCTGCAAGAACCTCTGAGAAAGGAGCGTGTCAGAAGTAGCGCATGAATAGTGGACTCCGGGCGGGCGCGCGTCATATCGGAAAGGCTTCGAAATACTTTACAAAAGGATCCACTCTTTTACTCTTCCACTTTAAAACACTCACAAACCACTCTGTATTAATAAAACAACTCAACTTTTTTAAAACAGCTTGTTTAAATTTTCATCCCCAATTCGGCCATTTAGAGAGAAACGACCTACTACACAGTTGCAGAGCTCGTCGAGCCCTATCGAATGGTGTTTGCCCCGTCTCGATACGACTACACTATAAAAAATTACACCTGCTCGAAGTTTTACCCGGAAACCCAGGACTCAGCTATGGGGTAAATTTCCCGCCAGGTCCCGCTTCTTGG
>JASAMZ010008766.1:0-14451 GCA_030248115.1 Linhomoeus sp. GSCO2_2 | reverse complement strand
CCTGGGTGGTGGCCCCCCAAACTGCGCAATATGGCGCATTCTGGGTGGCCACTACCCAGACTACGCAATAGTAGATGGTTTCTTGCTTTTGTGTGTAAATATTTGACACAGTTGGTGTATTCCTTCCAGTTCAGGCTATGCTTAGGCTCGCCCTGCGCCCACTGTGCACAAGAGTCAGTCGGCGTCGCAGTCTGGCGGGTCAAAGCTTAGGCTTAACGCGACCGGGGACCGACATCAGGGCGCGCGGAGCGCGCCCCGAACGTGGTGGTCGCGCTAAGCCTCAGTTTTCGACCCGTCAGGCGCGACGCCGGCCGAGTTTTAGTGCAAACAGTGGGTGGGGTGAATACTCCTCCATCTACTTCACCGCCTGCTGAGGCCGCCTGTGCCCCTTCCCCTGCTGAAGCGCTGGCGGCTCATGTCCATTGCGCATTCTGGGTGCCGGCCACCCAAACTCCGCCATATGGTGGATTCTGGGTGACGACCACCCATACTGCGCAATATTGCGCAGTCTGGGTGGATTGCGCAAAGTGGGTGTAACATATACACCTCGCCGCGCTGAGGCGCGGCGAAAAAATCCGGACTGGGGGTTTTTCATATGGATCCCTGGCATGACTTCGCAAACCTAGACTTGGCATACATCATTCGATAGAGGAGGACGAGCCGCGTCGGGCGCCGGAAAAATTCGATAATCACGCAACACGCACAGAAATGAGCGCGCGTGGAAAAAAATCGACTTTTTTAAAACGTGGTCGATTTTTTTCTTTTTGATTGCAAATTGTACCTTATCATGTTCTTATTGAACCTGCCAAGTTTGGTTGCTCTAGCTGGTTTCGTTCAAAAGTTACAGCAATTCTCCCAACCCCTACTTTTTCAAATCCTTAAGAAATTTTGAAAAGCGCCGCAAAATTTCCACATTTCCCCATAATTTTCGCGTTTGTTAACCAAAGTGGCTGATATTTTGTGGGTATGTGTAAAACACATTAGCACATGTTTTGCCACAGGTTTCGACTCAAACGACAGCTCTGCGAACGAGCAGTGTGTCAGCGAAGTGAAATTTTTCAAAATTTCACAAAAGTTGTCACTTCTTGCGCGTACAACGCAACCATGAATTAAAACTTGTCCACTGTCTTTTTGCACGTTTGGCACAACCGTATGCCAAATATCAGCTCGAGCGGCTACTCCAGCGAAATACTATAGTCGTAAGATCGGCCGCGAATCGGCTCTCCCTAACAGCCACATTTTCGACAAAACTTCCATAAGGAATAACTCGTACTACGAACACCACACAACTACCGGCTATGCACCGCTGCATTGTCCATCTTGAACTCTACAAATTTTGTCTGAACCATGTTTGGCGAATTTTGACTCTCTCGCTAGAAAATTTCTGTTAAACGTCACCGCAGCTACAAAACCGGCCGATTTCTGAACGCAGTGAGTACTTTGGCACGGTCGTTCACAAAACCATCAAATTTGTGAAATTGGAAAGGAAGTCCATCATGTTAGCTCTCTTTTGACACAAGAACGACCTGTCTAGGTGCAGCGTAGCTCGAGCTATGCATGGTCGAATGCATTGCATCAGCGCCAAATGCGGTAGTCCAAGGTGGTAACTGTAGTCAGCAGCTCCACATCGATTCTACCAAATTGCTGTTCTTCGACGAATCATAGCTCGCGCTGTGCTGCACCTAGACAGGTCGTTCTTGTGTCAAAAGAGAGCTAACACAATGGGCTTCCTTTCCAATTTCACAAATTTGATGGTTTTGTGAACGACCGCGCCACAGTACTCACTGCGTTTAGAAATCGGCCGATTTTGAAGCTGCGGTGACGTTTAACAGAAATTTTCTAGCGAGAGAGTCAAAATTCGACAAGCATGGTTCAGACAAAATTTGTAGAGTTCAAGATGGCCAATGCAGCGGTGCATAGCCGGTGGTTGTGTGGTATTCGCAGTACGAGTTATTGCTTATGGAAGTTTTGTCGAAAATGTGGCTGTTTGGGAGAGCCGATTCGCGGCCAATCTTACGACTATAGTATTTCGCTGGAGTAGCCGCTCGAGCTGATATTTGGCATACGGCTGTGCCAAACATGCAAAAAGACAGTGGACAAGTTTAAATTCATGGTTGCGTTGTACGCGCAAGAAGTGACAACTTTTCTGAAATTTTAAAAAATTTTACTTTGCTGACACACTGCTCGCTCGCAGAGCTGTCGTTTGAGTCGAAACCTATGGCAGAACATGTGCTAATGTGTTTTACAAATACCCACAAAATATTAGCCAATTTGGTTAACAAACGCGAAAATTATGGGGAAATGTGGAAATTTTGCGGCGCTTTTCAAAATTTCTTAAGGATTTAAAAAAGTAGGGGTTGGGAGAATTGCTGTAACTTTTGAACGAAACCAGCTATACCAACCAAACTTGGCAGGTTCAATAAGGACATGATAAGGTACAATTTGCAGTCAAAAAGAAAAAAATCAATCACGTTTTAAAAAGTCGATTTTTTTCCACGCGCGCTCATTTCTGTGCGTGTTGCGTGATTATCGAATTTTTCCGGCGCCCCGACGCGGCTCGTCCTCCTCTATCGAATGATGTATGCCAAGTCTAGGTTTGCCGAAGTCATACCAGGGATCTATATGAAAAACCCCCAGTCCGGATTTTTCTTGGACAGACTTTAATATAATTTCTGCAATGTTCAATGTATTTGTGCAATTTGTAATTTTTATTTTGCAAGTTCTATTCAACTACCGTCACCTGTACGCGTCCAGCCATTTCTCTCTGTAGCCCACAAAGGAAACAACCTTTCTAGCGTTGTCGGCCAAAACCCATAGAAGAAATGGAATCTCAACATTGAACCTCGTTATAAGAACGCAAATGTTGCGTGGAACGTCCTTGAAGCGCATTGCTTTGCATAGAGTAGAGACGCATTGTTTTAGCATCAAAGACAAAGGACGCACACGCAAGCTCGCTGTGATGTCAGTAAAAGGTTAGTGTTTGTTCTGGCTCTTTAGTGGCGAAGATTGCTTGCTCGGGAAGGGTGCTCACACGCGGGGGCGTCGTTCGGTTGTGAAATCAATGGACTAGACCAGACATGTCATTGTCTTTAAGGACAATTGCCTTAGACAATTTAACTCGGCCAAATTGTCCGACAAGACAAGACAATTCAGATTGTCCCGGGTTTTTTCGCCCGGCCTCAGCCGGGCGAACCCCTACGAGAGCTTTTCGTGCGTGCGTGCGTGCGTGCGTGCGTGCGTGCGTTAGTCACGCTCTCATATCTCGGCGTTGGTAAGTTGTAGAAAGGAGATCTTGGGCTTTACGGAAAGGTCTCGACTTACTGGTAATGTCGCTAAGAGACTTCGAAATTCAAAAGTTTGAATTGCGCGTGCTACAGTAACCCGAAGGTTCAAACTGAAAACGGCTATTACTCGCTCGTCTTACGTCGTAGAGCGGCGTGCGATAGGTCAACTGAAAGGTCTCGACGTGCGCTTTCGCTTGGCATAAAAAAGGTCCTTAATTACGCAAACACGCAACACGAAAAGCGACATTCTCGCTTTTTTAACGCAAAAATCGTTCTAACTCGCTCAGCGTGCGTCGTACGGAGACGATCTTGGGTTGGTTGGATAGCTCTCGACTCACTGATCATTTGTTCTTCTATTGGTCGAAACTCAAAAGTTCGAATTTCGGGAGCTACAGTAACCCAAAGGTTTAAAACGCAAAACTTATCTAACTCGCTCGTCTTCCGTCATAGAGAGACGATCTTGAGTTCATTGAATGGGTTTTGGCACACTAATAATTCCGTTCAGAGAAGTCGAAATTCAAAAGTTTGAATTGCGCGCGCTACAGTAACCCGAAGGTCCAACACGCAAAACGGCTCTAACACGCTCGTCTTACGTCGTAGAGCGGCGTGCGATAGGTTAACTAAAAGGTCTCGACGTGCTCTTTCACTTGGCGTAAAGATTTTGTTAATTACGCAAACACGCACCACGAAAAGCGACATTCTTGCGTTTTTAGCATAGAAATCGCTCTAACTCGCTCAGCGTGCGTCGTAGAGAGACGGTCTTGAGTTGCTGGATAGCTCTTGAGTCACTGATCATTTGTTCTTCTATTGGTCGAAACTCATAAGTTTGAATATCGCGATCTACAGTAACCCAAATGTTCAAACAGCAAATCGGCCCTAACTCGCTCGTCTTACAGTACACCTATAAGCATTGAGGTACCAATGCAATGCAATGCAAACCAATACAAAGCAGCAATGGCAAGTAAACGAACATGCCAATCCTTCGAGGCAACGGCCATGACTGCCGCCGAACCGGCCGACGACAGTATGCCCAAAAGCACAATTGTGCTATACCGTAACCCAAAGACGCGTCGAAAAGCGAAGGCGCAGAATAGCTGACCGATTCCCACTAAAACAAACACCAGTCGCGAATAGACTTGTGACTTGTCACAGAACAAACGAATACACAAGTACTTGTGTAGTTTAATTAAAAAATTTAAATTAAACTGAATTAAATTATATTACCTAGATTAAACTAAATTAAATTAAATTAGATTAAATTGAATCAAGTCAAACTAAAAATTGAAGTTTAAGATTTAAAACTTAGTTTAATTTTAATTTCATTTTAGTACCCATAACTACCTGCGATTGAGTTGATCTGTTTGTAGGCAGCGTAGTCCGCAGCCCTCCAATAGAACGGCTTCTGAAGGGTGTACACCCCCAGCAAACCTTTGAAAAGAAGATGTCAAAACTATGACAAAACCAATGGATTCTGAACAATTATGGGCAAAATTGTTTACCTTCCTCCCTAGAATCGGCCGCCGAGATCAGAGCTTGTTGCACGACGCAACCGATGACGACAAATCTCAAATAACCCTTCCTCTTTCTAACTAAAACTTTGAGCGATTCCACAAATTTGCGCAGCACTCCGATTGTTTCGTTGCATGGATTTTCTGATTTGTTGGACGGTGGTGTGGAGCTTCTCCTGAACAAAAGTGTTTAAGGAGGCGCACTTTGCTCAACGATAGCTTCAGTCACACAAACCCTTAGCAACGAAGTGCAGGACGCTATGCAAGGCTCGAATTCCATACAATCGCTACTAAGTCGCATAGGCCTAAAGATGATCGACAAAATCATTCAAGAAATCCAAACAAGCTTTGGCCTCTAACTTAGATTTAGGTTGGCCAAGCCACTGTAGCAAATCCCCAAATTTGTATCTTCATACAGCCTTTCCATATATTTAACACAGTAACCATCTTATACATACGTTGATGCAGTGGCACCTGAGAAAACGTGGCAAGTCCTTCAGAATCAGCAGGGAAGTTGCAAATGCCATAGTCGCCAAAACTTGCGTCGCCGCCAACACGTCACTGATTGTGACGTTTTTGATGACGTTAGCTATCAAACTGGACGCGATTAGCGAACCCAGAAACTCATAGAATTGAAGCAGAGTTAGTCTGGCGAACAGCAAGCCACCCTGTTTATGCGCCGCCATATCGTCCACCGCATATTTTGAATAGACAGGTGTGGAAGACCTGAAATAAGGCGCGAATATGCACGTAAGATATTCTAAACTGAATAAGAGTTTATAATGGTATACTTGTCGTGACATCTCGGTGTATTCTGTACGCCATTCTCCGTATATTCTTGTCTCTGATTATTCATTCAACTTTGTTGTGCATATTTACTAGTATTTTTTCGCCGCGCCTCAGCGCGGCGAGGTGTATATATACGGATGACAATGTCTGTCTGTCTGTGTGTCCGTCCGTCCGTCCGTCCGTTCGTGGCACCGAAGTAAAATATGTGACATATGTGGTCAAGTAGAGTCGAGGTCGCTGAGTACGGATCCGGTGTCCGTTTGTGTTGCTAATTTCGCATTTTCGAGATATTCGCAATTAAAATTCGAAAATGTCGAAAATCGACTTATTCGTCTGATGCACTAGCCGCGAAATTTCTTCAGAAATGGAAGGAGCATGGACCGCGGATAATCTGTAACACAAAGGAAATTTTTTCCAAATGTGGAATTGAATAGAAATACGTGATTATTTTTCAAAATTCCATAAATTAACAAAAATAGAACGTCGTTTTTTGACGAATTTAAACGCGGAAATGGTAAGGCCGTATGCCAATAAGAATTTGTGACACAGTTTTACATCTTTAATAAATTCCAATTTCCAGATATTTAGAATTAAAATTTTAAATAAATGGCAAAATCGAGATTTTCGTCTGATGGCCAGAACAGCTGTTTATTGATGATAATGTTGAATGTGCATTCGGGAACAGAAATGCGTACGCTGAACACAGGAATTCGCTCGCACCAAACTTTTAGCAAGTTTTTTTGTTGGATGTGACGTTTTCGCACAGGTAGAAAACATCAGATAAACGGCGTCGTATCATGCCGATAACATATAGCGAACGCGGCGATATCACTGAGCTTCAGATCAGCTGTACAGACAACCGTATCGTGGGGATAGCTGCACTTGGTATTATGGTACACGTTCTCAAGACACTTTCTCCAGATGCGGCTAACGATGTGTACAAAGTTCACTATACTGTTCACCAACATTTGACAGACACAAAGTATAGGTTGAACTTTTTACACACACAGCTTGTTACTTCTTTCATGAAATCATTAAATCAAAACAATTCTATTGAGTTGTAAAATAAATCCGCTAAAAGAAAACTATCTATTAAAATTGTTGTTCACGACAGGAAAATTAGAGTTGGAGTTCAAAACAGGAGATTAAACTTTTAATTCTTCTAAAATGTAGATATGTAGATTGTTGACAAAATACTCACCTGAATACGGCAAAAAGTTGCATAGACAGAAATGCAAACCAAATCCCAATTCCCACTGAATAACTGTAAAATATCTGCAGTACAAGCTGTGATAAAACCAGTATGCAATGAGTTGCCACCAAAACTGGCTTCGCACCAATTGAATCGGAATAAGCACCTTTTAAGGTAAATAAACTCTGTTTAGTTTGTCCATTGAACTGGAAGTTAAAACATGGCAAAGATATACCAAAAATTAACGCGCTTATTGGTGAAATCAACACTATGCTTCCAATAACATATTGGCTTAGGGTAGTCGCGCCCCGTGCCAAGAATAGCTCTTGTTCCTCAGAGGTTAAGTTGCCATATTCGTTCCTGCAAAGATTAGCATAAACATACAAAATGTCGCGGTGAGTTAAATATTTGCGTTCTTCCTAATTGATCGTCGATTTTGTATGTGGGCGTGCTAGAATGTACTTAGCCGTGCGCACTTGCAAGGGTTTAAGGGTAGCTTACTGCAAGGCGCGACGACAACTTAAAATTCAAATTTGGCGAAGATGCAGTAACCTGTACGCGTCCAGCCATTTCTCCCGGTAGCCCACAAAGGAGACAACCTTCCTAGCGTTGTCGGCTAAAACCCACAGAAGAAATGGAATCTCAACATTGAACCTCGCTACGAGAACGTACGAATTTCTAGGAATGTCTCTAAAGTGCATCTTTCAATGCTGTTTCACTGAAACTCGCGCGATGCAAAGACAAAGCGCGAGCCCTCCTCTTGGCCTTAAGATAACGGCATTGTAAATTGTTTGTTTTGCTGCTTTATTGGTGGAGCGCGGTTTCGTCTCATTCACGTACGCCGTTTGTGCATAACCAGTCCGTCTAAGCATGATACTTATAGGTCATATAGGCCTGAGGGCGAGGCCTAAAGACAAGGTAAACTTATCCTCAGCTGATAATCAATCGTCTTTGGTCTCTAGACCGAGGCCTATACACCGAAAGCAAAGGATAAATCTAAGATAAAGCTTAAATCTTGGCCATGGTTCAGCCTTCAGCTTCAGCCTAAACCTTGGCCATGGTCTCAGTCTAAGTGTGCCTAAGCCAGCCAACGCCAGCCTAAGCGTTTATCCAAAACCAAAGCCAAACCCAGCCTGAGCCTAAGCCTATGTAAGCCTAAGCCGATGTGTCAGCCTGGTTGCTGAGAGGGGATCGTAACCTCAGCTTGTCAATTCAGTTTCTGCGGAAGATTCTCTCCCTTAACAGCTGATCTCCCTCACTCGCATGAGCGTCAATCAATCAATCGTTCACGATAATATCACGATTATTTCTTTCTCTGGGCTACAGTGGTCTCGGCGCGACTCTCCACGCCGTCGCATATCAGCACAAATTTCACAGCAATCCACACAATGGCTGCGAACAAACAGAGGCAGCTTGTGGCAGCCCATACGATCCAGGGTACTGTACCTACAGTAGCCTTGTAGAGTTCCGTGCCACCATACAACTGCGCTACGAACGCAGCGGTGCTCAGGCCTTGTTGCAAGGCGAACACCTTGCCGATCTAAACAGATCTAACGATTAGCATCTGTTGTAGTACGTCACTGCTGTGCGAAACTTAGAAGTTGCATAGCTACAATCGTGGCAAAATGCACTAAGCGGTTGGTATCTCGTTTGTAGTATTGTGTTATATTTCAGTACCTCATCTGCGGGCACGATCAAAGCCAATAGTCGAAGGGTAGCGCTTGTGTGAGTCGCGGAGAGAAGGTCAAAGGCCGTCTTGCAGTAGATCTGTGACAGTACAGCACAGTGCAGTGCAGTACAGTACAGTATGTGATTCAGCACAGTACAACATCACAGTAGAGTAAAGGTGAAGCACATCGTTGTACGATGCAACTCAGCAAAGTGCAGCAAAATACGGGCTAACAGGACAAGGCTGGAACAATACACTTAATCAGTAGTCCAACGCACGTGCAACTCACATGCCAGTCTTTCGAGGATACAGCAACAACTCCAGCCGAACCAGCGGCCGACAGTGTTCCAATAAGGATCATAGTGCTATACCGTAATCTGAGGACGCGTCGGAAGACGAAGGCGCAGAACAGCTGCCCAATGCCAACTAAACGAAAGCTGAAAGTTCACTCTGCTCACTTATGCACCTAATCAATTAGTGCTGTCTTAAAAAAACTTAGTTGACTTCATATGTAAGGGTTGTCAACGTTTTACATTTATCGAGACCATTTATTTGCGTATTCGTTGTAAAAACTCAAAGCCTAGTGTCCGAACAGAACCTGTAACCTGCTATCGAGTTGATTTGTTTGTACGTTGCGTAGTCCGCAGAACGCCAGTTGAAAGGCTTTTGAAGGGTGTACACACCGAGCAGGGCTGAAAAAGAAGCATTGCTGCCAAAAGAATATGTTCCGGGCGATCTCTAAGTTGCATTTTTTTTCGCCCGGCCTCAGCCGGGCGACACCCTAGGAGAGCTCGGCGTGCGTGCGTGCGTACGTACGTGCGTACGTACGTACGTACGTGCGTAACGCTCTCGGATCTCGGCGTTGGAAAGACGTAGAGAGACGATCTTGGGCTCAATGAATAGGTCTCGACTCACTGATCATTCCGCTAAGAGAAGTCGAGATTCAAAAGTTTGAATTGCGCGCGCTACAGTAACCCGAAGGTCAAAACGCAAAACGGCTCTAACTCGCTCGTCTCACGTCGTAGAGCGGCGATCGACACGTCAGGTGAAAGCTCTCGAAGTGCTCTTTCATGCGGCAGCAAAACTTTTTTCAATTACGCAAACACGCACAGCATAAAACGCCATTCTCGAGATTTTAGCACTAAAAGCGGTCAAACTCGCTCAGTTGGCATCGTAGAGAGACAATCTCGAGGTCAGTGGATAGCTCTCGACTCGTTGATCATTTCTTCTCCCATTGGTCGAAACTAAAAAATTTGAATTTTGCGAGTTACAGTAACCCGAAGGTCTAAAACGCAAAACGGCTCTAACTCGTCTGTCTTGCGTCGTGGAGAGGTGATCTTGAGCACCTTGGATAGCTCTCGACTCACTGATTATTTGTTCTCCCATTGGTCGAAACTCAAATTTGAATTTCGCGCGTTACAGTAACTTAAAGGTCCGAAAACGCAAAACGGCTCTAACTCGCTCGTCTTGCGTCGTAGAGCGGCGATCGACACGTCAGGTGAAAGCTCTCGACGTATTCTTTCATGCGGCAGCAACAATTTTTAACATTACGCAGACACGCACCACGGGAAACGCCATTCTCGAGATTCGAACACTAAAATCGCTCTAACTCGCTCAATTTGTGTCGTAGAGAGACGATCTCGAGCTCAGTGGATAGCTCACGACTCACGGATTATTTGCGAAACTTGAAAATTTGAATTTCGTGAGTTACAGTACCCCCACCGCTCTAACTCGCTCGTGTTACGTCATAGAGCGGCAATCGACACGTCAATTTTAAGCTCTCGTCGTGCTCTTTCATGTGTCAGCAAACATTTTGGAATTGACTAAAACACGCATCACAGAAACAATAGTTTTGAGTTTTACTCTGAAACTTTCTGAATTGCTCATGTTGCGATTACAGCGACACTCGACAAGTCATTCCAAGGCTTGCTACGTCCTACACGCGCCAATAGAAATAAACTTCGTTTTGCTCCATGGACAGAAGTACGACACGGCTTGATTGCTCATAGTGCGTTCTTTTGTGCTCTGTCATATGTTTGTCTAAACTTTGACAAGTTTTTGTCACTTTTTTATTTAAAAGCGTTGCTCGAAAGAGGGATCTTCTTGCTCTAAAAACCAAATCCCGGGCGATATCAATATTGCTAAGCAATACACTCTTGCGAAGGTGGAGCTCGTGAAGCGGAGCAATACGGGCGATGAGCTCTCGCACTCTCTGCAGAAAGAACGCAACTCAATGCAATGTCAGTCAGAATACAAACTCAACTTTTTAATACCGGAGCTTGGTGTGACTAGTCGAGAGCTTGCAGGACGGTGTTCTGACCAGGTATTCACGCCAACTAACGCATGAAAGTTCACGATGCAAATTCCCGTTAGAAAAGAATAACAAGCTTAGAGTAACAAGCTTTGTGTAAAAACTGTGACACCACGTTGGCATCAGTGTAAACTTGAGAGCGTGTGCGCGATAATGTGCACTGGATAGTGAAGTGCCCCTAGACATTTAGTCGACAATCTGGTGGGGTATCGGCGCAATTGGTCTTGGATTTGTTCGTGATACCTGATTCACAAATGGATCAGAAGATTCGCCGCAGGCACACTTTGCGCTTATAATTGTGCTAACTGATCCATAAATGGATCAGAGAAATTCGCCGCAGGCACACAGTGCAATAGAAGTGTCTAAATGGGACGACGCCCTATTGAAAAGGGTATAAATAGGACGACGCCCTATTGAAAAGGGTATAAATGGGACGACGCCCTATCCTTTTGGGCTTAGGGCCCGATGCATCCACACAAAGATATTTTGAAACTTAAGCTGCTTAAAATAGTCGAAATTTTGCAATTTGACAAAAACCTTAAAACATACCCAAATTCTCTAGTTATAAAATCAGAAACTGTTTGCTAAATACTTGACAGACTGTGCCCAATGCATCAACGCAAAGAAATTGTGAAATTTAAGCTCTTTGAAATTGTCGTAATTTGGGAATTCTGACAAAAACGGTGAAAATATCCCAAACTTCGTTAATTATAAAATCTAGAACGAGTTGCTAAATACTTGGCTGCCTATGCCCATGTAAAGAAATTATGAAATCTAAGCAGTTTGATATTGTCGAAATTTTGGAATTTTGACAATACCCTTGAAAATATCCCTAATTTCGTTAATCATAAAATCTGAAACTATTTGATAAATACTTGGCAGACTATGTTCGACACATCCGTGAAAAGAAATTTTGAAATTTAAGCTGTTTGAAATAGTGGAAATTTGTGGATTTTAACAAATTCCTTAAAAATATCCTAAATTTCGTTAATTATATTCGCTGAAACTATTTGCTAAATACT
The DNA here is from genome assembly GCA_030248115.1 of Linhomoeus sp. GSCO2_2. Classification (NCBI taxonomy): domain Eukaryota; kingdom Metazoa; phylum Nematoda; class Chromadorea; order Monhysterida; family Linhomoeidae; genus Linhomoeus; species Linhomoeus sp. GSCO2_2. The sequence goes on along the minus strand of JASAMZ010008766.1, from coordinate 2,676 downwards.
TGGCAGACTACGCTCGATACATCCGTGCAAAGAAGTTTTGAAATTTAAGCTGTTTGAATTTGTCAAAATTTGAGAATTTTTACAAAAACCTTGAAAATACCCCTAATTTCGTTAATTATAAAATCTGAAACTATTTGATAAATACTTGACAGACTATGCTCGACACATCCGTGAAAAGAAATTTTGAAATTTAAGCTGTTTGAAATCGTCGAAATTTGTGGATTTTGAAAAAATCCTTAAAAATATCCTAAATTTCCGTTAATTATATTCGCTGAAACTATTTGCTAAATACTTGGCAGACTATGCTCGATGCATCCGTGCAAAGAAGTTTTGAAATTTAAGCAGTTTGAATTTGTCGAAATTTGGGAATTTTGACAAAAACCTTGAAAATATCCCTAATTTCGTGAATACCAAAATAGGAAACTATGTAACAAATTCATCGCGTCTTATGCCCTTTCCATTTCAGCAAAAACTTTCTCGATACGAGTTGTAAATAAAAGTGCCATTTTTGACATTTTCGTATTTTAATTGTAAATATCTCGAAATAGCGAAATTAGCAACAGAAACGGACAACGGCGCGTTACTCAGCGCATTCGACTCCATCGGGTGGCACTAACCGTCATGTCTAGTTTTGTGACACACACACACCCACAGAAACACACACGAACAGACAATAGCGTCCGTATATATACTCGCCGCCCTGGGAGGGGGGGGGGGGGGGGCGGCGAAACAAGCTTTGTCTAAAAACTGTGACACCACGTTGGCATCAGTGTAAACTTGAGAGCGTGTGCGCGGTAATGTGCACTGGATAGTGAAGTGCCGCTAGACATTTAGCCGACACTGGGGGGGTGGGGGGTGTAGCCGCAATTGGTCTTGGATTTGTTCGTGGTACCTGATCCACATATGGATCAGAAGATTCGCCGCAGGCACACTTTGTGCTTATAATTGTGGCAACTGATCCATAAATGGATCAGAGAAAGTCCCCGCAGGCACACAGTGCAATGAAAGCGTCTCAATGAGACGACGCCCTATTGAAATGGGGTATAAATGGGACGACTCCCTATTGAAAAGGGTATAAATGGGACGACGTCCTATTGAAAAGGGTATAAATGGGACGACGCCCTATTCTTTTGGGCTTAGTGCTCGATGCATCCACACAAAGATATGTAAAATCTAAGCTGCTTGAAATTGTCAAAATTTAGAAATTCTGACAAAAACCTTTAAAATATACCTAAATCGTTTGATTATAAAATCTAGAACTATTTGCTAAATACTTGACAGACTACGCCCGACACAACTATGCAAAGACATTTGTAAATTTAAGCTATTTGGAATTGTCCTAATTAAAAGATCTTAACAGAAAATATCCCAAATTTTGTCAATTATAAAATCAGAAACTATTTGTTAAATACCTGAAGACTATGCCCAATGAATATCATAATGTAAATGAAGTATTGGGGGGGAAAATAGTGGGTGTTAAATATTTAGTTTTTAGTTTCTGGTTTGAAAATTGCCGATAATTTGGTATATTTTTTGTTAAGATCTTTAAATTAGGACAATTCCAAATAGCTTAAATTTACAAATGTCTCTTGCATAGTTGTGTCGGGCGTAGTCTGTCAAGTATTTAGCAAATAGTTCTAGATTTTATAATCAAACGATTTAGGTATATTTTAAAGGTTTTTGTCATAATTTCTAAATTTTGACAATTTCAAGCAGCTTAGATTTTACATATCTTTGTGTGGATGCATCGAGCACTAAGCCCAAAAGAATAGGGCGTCGTCCCATTTATACCCTTTTCAATAGGACGTCGTCCCATTTATACCCTTTTCAATAGGGCGTCGTCCCATTTATACCCATTTCAATAGGGCGTCGTCTCATTGAGACGCTTTCATTGTACTGTGTGCCTGCGGGTCATTTCTCTGATCCATTTATGGATCAGTTGCCACAATTATAAGCACAAAGTGTGCCTGCGGCGAATCTTCTGATCCATATGTGGATCAGGTACCACGAACAAATCCAAGACCAATTGCGGCTATACCCCCCACCCCCAAATTGTCGGCTAAATGTCTAGCGGCATTTCACTATCCAGTGCACATTACCGCGCACACGCTCTCAAGTTTACACTTATGCCAACGTGGTGTCACAGTTTTTAGATAATAGCTTGTTTCCCGCCCCCCCCCCCTCCCAGGGCGGCGAGTATATATACGGACGCTATTGTCTGTTCGTGGGTCTGTGTGTGTTTGTGTGGGTGTGTGTGTGTCACAAAACTAGACCATGACGGTTAGTGCCACCCGATAGAGTCGAAGCGCTGAGTAACGCGCCGTTGTCCGTTTCTGTTGCTAATTTCGCTATTTCGAGATATTTACAATTAAAATATGAAAATGTCAAAAATGACACTTTTATCTACAAGTCGTATCTCAAAATTTTGCTGAAATGGAAAAGGCATAAGACGCGATGAATTTGTGACATAGTTTCGGATTTTGGAATTCATGAAATTAGGGATATTTTCAAGGTTTTTGCCAAAATTCCCAAATTTCGACAAATTCAAACTGCTTAAATTTCAAAACTTCTTTGCACGGATGTATCGAGCACAGTCTGCCAAGTATTTAGCAAATAGTTTCAGCCGAGTATAATTAACGGAATTTAGTATATGTACCTGAACGAAAAGCAACAACA